>CM070090.1:8670667-8708167 GCA_036178185.1 Liparis tanakae | reverse complement strand
CAACAGTCGACTCATTTTTTTTTCCCATTCATTTCCCGAATCTCATCGAACCACTTCAATGGAGCCGCATGTGTACCGTGGCAGTGTGTCAAGCCGGTCATGGATAGGATTGAGAAAGCCATAATTCAGTTATTTAAAAAGTGTAAAATAGCAATAGGTGTTATCCTTTATACCCAAAACCCTTTCGAGTCAAAGTTCTTACAAAATTGCCATCTCCTCGCCAGGGTAATCAACCATTTGTGTTAGCGACCGACTGTTGAACTAGTAACACAAATATATCCTGCGATGTGTGGAGATGACTCATCCAGGCCTTGATAGGGATACACGGCCTGGGAAGGGTGCGCTGAACTAGATTAAAGAAAAGAATAGCAAAGTAATTGGCAGATTGATGTGGATTACTAAATGATGATGTATGTGCCTTTTGGGTACGGTGCTGATCCGTCACCACACACACGAGAGAGGTGTTCGAGGACAGCTGTGTGCTCCGGTCTTTGTGTGTGTGTGTGTGTGTGTGTGTGTGTGTGTGTGTGTGCGTGTGTTTGTGTGCGAGTGCAAACGCATGCAAGTGTGCATGTTTTTTCATCGTCCAGTGAAGGCTTCAACCCATTCTGCATCTCAAACATTTATTTACATGTGAAGTTGGTGTCAGTCCAAACGTGTACGCTAGCTTTGTTTAACTGAGTGTGTAGTGTGTGTGTGAATAGCTGGCATATGGTAGCCATCTTGCTCTGGCGGCGGTGCTGGAGGAAATTCCTGCGACGTACACACACACACACACACACACACACACACAGAGAATACAGAGAATACAGGTTTGTGATACGCGTGCCAAAGACGTATGCACAATTCTTTTTGCACTTTTTTGAAAGGACTAACAAGGTGAGGGAACGATGTTTTCCACCGTGGGCCAGAGCTCTGATTGCTTCTCATGCGATCGCTTCCTTGGGAGTTTTCCCTCGCCCTTTCTGTCCGTCTCTCCTGCCTCACACACACACACACACACACACACACGCACAAACAAAATGAGCGCACTGGCCTTGCTCTGTCGGTCGGCTGGGCACTATCTCTGAGCACACATGGCAGCCATTACTCCATGTGTGTTTAGGCCTGCTGCTCGGGCCAGCCGCTAGATCGCACTGGCAGGGTCCAGATTCTGCACACGGCCCGTTTCCCAGGGTGCAGTGTAAACCGTGGCTGAAGGTATTACGGCCCGCCTGTCTTCTATTTATCGGGTCGGAGCCGTCAGAGGAGTCCAACCCGATGTGTTTCTTCTGAGCGGTGTGGCGGCGGTCAGTGTCGTGCGGCGATGTCACCGGGAGAAAGTGGCCGCCCAACTGTGTGCGGTTTGACAACACAGCGAGACACGCCGACCGCTCCGAGCAGACTGGGCTTGTTTCTTATGGGGAGGGCGGGGGGGCGTTAAGTGACAGGCGGCAAAACGGAGCATTTCAGATCGAGGTTGATTGCGTGTATGTTCGGATAGTCGCTCTCAGAACATGCTTTTTTGGGAACACCGCGTCTCATCTCTTGGGAGAAGTAAACTCTTTAAAACTTTAAACGCAGACCATTTCTTCGTGAAAAGTAAAGTCAATGCCGAAGTGTCTTTAAACTTGCATTATCTCTACTGACCTTTAGGGGGCGACTCATCTGACTGTATAGAAATCTCTGAGAAAGTGACTCTACTTCCCTCAGTAAACATTGTAAATATGATGAGTTCATCATGTGATCCTGAAGATGAGCGTATTTTGTATCCTTTTGAAGGAACACATTATTTTTCCAGTTTCACGGTCCAATTTGGAAAGCAGAAAGCTGCGTATCGAGAACGCAATGTGATTATCCCATCATCACGAGAGTTCCCCTCCAAAAATATTACATTTCAATAATTGCCAAGACCCGAGATGATCAATATGGCTTATTTACAAAGCATGTAAAAGTGTATATTGTTCAGGCCACACATCGGCGTAGGGAGGAAGCCGGTGAACTTAGTAGAATTCAGTGCTGTTTATAAATCAGAGTTCGTACGGTCATGGAAAACCTGGAAAAGTCATGGAATTTTAAAATGGTCATTTCCAGGCCTGGAAAAGTCATGGAAAAAACATAAATCATAAAAATGTTATAATCACATGTTCATTCATGCCGAGTTTGAAATAATTAATGTTTTTTAAAGAAAGACTCTCAAAATATAAGCTGGCATACGCTCTCAATACGCAACCTTTTCTAAATTGTTCATGTTTATGCCGAGATTTCAGTTTGGTCATGGACATTGGATTTAAAGTCCTGGAAAAGTTCTGGAAATCCATCGGTCAAAATGTATAAGAACCCTGCTAAATCCAAGCTCTTCAACATGGCCGTCCAGAGGTTTTTCACCACTGCTCTGCCCTTCCCTGCTCTACCCGTTTAGCCCCTTCGCTTATCTCCTTTTCTTATCTCCTCGGGAACACCGCGAATCAGCTTTTTATCCTATCACTTCTTCGCTCACTTCTTCGCCCCACTGGCTGCTGGGAACGCGCCTCTCCGCGCGTCTCTGTTGTCTTCGTTCGCTGGGATTTTGAATTTTATAGCGTTTCTCTTGGCCCGCTCGTAAGTTTTATCCTTCGCCACACCACAAGGCCTGGCACAACCACATAGAAGGATCTATTTAAGAAAAATAAATATATTTGACATCAGTAAATAGGGCTTTGAGCAAATAAATCAATAGAGGTTTATGTTTTGGGAAAAGTCTGATATGTGAGCTCTGTGTGTTTTCCGTCCGCGCTCCGTTTATCGTCTGTCGACACCTTTTTTTTCTTCTTCTTTGATTAGCATGTGGCTGAGGCTGCAGAGAAACGCATCTCAATGAGGCGCAGAGAGGGCAAGAGATGACGGGCATTCAGAATTAAAATAACACTCGGCAAAAATAAATAAATTAGAAAGGTAATGTGCAATGGTCGAACGGATATTGGCTTTCAGTATCGTCGGGGAAAGAGATGGAAGGATAGAGAGAGAGAGGCAGAAAGCTATTTTCCGCCATCTGTGGCATTAGAGTTGAGGCTTATCACGTGTTTGTCGTTATTTTTTTGTTTCTGTTTCTGATGCAGGCTGCCTGAAGAAATAGAAAGCTCCCAATATGGCTGGCACAGCAGTCGCCCGTAAGATTTTAGGAACAAATAAAAGTAGGTAGGCCAGATTTGCCTGTAATCGTATTTCTGCCAGTGAATCAATATCCTCGAGTCTTCTCCCTTCACACACGCGAACACCTGCAACGCACGTCAATCAGCGGCGTTTTTATCACCTGGAAAAGGTCAGATGGGCCAGGGTGGGCAGTGGTTGCTGGGGCGACCGGGGTAAACACCAGAGCCATTGTTGTCGTCCCCACCCCTCCCTCCTCCCCACAGCACCGTCCGGGTTTAACCTCCCTTTGTTAATGTTGGCACACACACACACACACACACACACACACACACACACACACACACACACACACACACACACACTTAAGTCAGTTTAGCTTCTGGCCGATCACTCAACATGTCATTGTTTCCTTCTCATCATTACTGTGACATAACAGGTACCCACAGTGACAGACAAACACACACACACACACACACACACACACACACACACACCCACACACACACTGATGATCAACTTGTGCAGGCAGCGGGTAAATTGGACCATCGGTCTTTGTTAATCTTTAATTCTTGACACAAACTCCTATGTCCTGTACTCATGAACGGGATATCCTGTTATAATCTGTTATGTCATATTTCTTCCCATCTGTTTGCTTTACCATTGCATTGGCGCCGCTGCCTTTCTTCTCCCTCCCTCCCTCCCTCCCTCCCTCCCTCCTCTTCTTCATTCTTTCACTCCTCTTGTCTCTGTCTCTTCCCCCCCTCTCTCCTCTGGTGGAGCTGCCTGGATGTGCGGTGGCATGCCACGGTGTGAGTGACTCACCGCGTGGGATTAGGCCGCCACAGAGAGGAACGGCGTGTGTGCACGTCGTTTTACTACGAGGTCCTGCCGCCATCATCAACTCTGGATTTGTTCATGGAAACAATAGAGTAATTATTCTGCCTCAACAGTCCATTGGTCCTCCACCCCCCCCCCCCCCCACCCCTCACCCCTCACCCCCCGCGGCTCATCACCCATGACCTCGTTATTGCCGTTGAAACCGAAAATAATGTTTTTTTGTGTGTTTTTACACCCAGGAATCTCCGATTGTTCCGTTTCTACAATTATTGTCAATTACTCCAGTTGCGGTTCCGGTCCGGATTTTTTCCCAAGTCGAACGAAAATAGCAGAGATTTTGTTTCTTCTTTTTACCCTCGAGAACAACAAATTGCATGGCTCGGGTCCTCGGGCCCTCGCCGTCGCCTTATAGCGTCGCCATGCACTGCGGCACGTCCAGGTGACGGTATCCATGGCTACATTCCCGCTGTCTATTCTGGTTCTCACTTGAAGAGTTACAGTGGAAAGGTGACTCGCGCGGGGGGCGGGGGGTGAGTCACAGAATAGGCTTGTGATCGCACACACACACACACACACACACACACACAAAATCTGTGAGAAGAAAGAGTGTTGAAAGCTGAGAAGTTCAATGTGGTCCTCGACTATCGGTGGTTACAATGAACAACATGGTGCAACTGTTTTGCATTGAGCATTGTTTCTCAGCGGCCAGTCGGGCCGAGGGAAGATAACCACCACCGTTGGTACCTTGGGGGTGAGGGGGGGGGGGGGTTTGGAGCCCACCGTGGGCATGTTTATGCTGGACCAAAGTACGCTCTTCTTTTTTCCACATTTAGTTTCAGAGAGATCTCCTCCAGCTGCTGAGGAAAGTGGTTTTGGTGGTGAGATCTTAGCGGTCGCGTGGCTTCCAAAAGGGGGGTTTGGGTATGAAATGGGGGGGGGGGCGCAGATCTGTGGCCTACGCACTGGTGTTACCGAGCTGCACGTGTTTCTTAGGGGTTTTTTTGCATCAAAGAAAAAAAAAACATCTAATGTTTGCGAGTGCGCCTTTTAAAATAAATCTGCCCCACGTTGAGAAGACGGTTCGGATTATTTTCACGTCTAGTGGAACAGTGACAAAAGCTGGTACTGGAATTAATTCTTACAGGGATCTTGCACCGTGAAGATGTATGAATTCCTTCAAAGATTAAAGAAAACTCGGTATTAGATATACTATATACTGTTTTGGTACGCTTTATAAGATATACGGGTTTGATTGTCCGCCAGCGTGGACGTCTGCCACGAATGGCGTTAACGTCTTCTGGATGGAACATAATCTCTCATCGTCTAATCTCGACACGTTTAGAACAGAGCTCATAGACGAAGCAGAGCTGTGAGACCAGCGTGTGAGCAGGGACAGGCTGCTTGGGTTGGAGAGGATGGATCATCTCTCTGCTCTCGGGGAACAGCCATGTTCTCGTGTTTACTGGACCGCGTGCGGAGCGGCATTAGCGAGGGAAAGTTAAGCAAGTCGGCGCCTGAAGAAAGGCGGGCGGGAACGCAGGGAGGAACTAGACCTCTGGAGATGGTGAGGGAGCGATAAGAGAGAATTGATAGGGGGAACAAATGGGGAGCAGTGTAAAGATGCAGGAAAAGAGAAGAGAGTAAAGTACGACATAAATATTTACTGAACGTTCTGGCTTTGGAGGGATGGAAACCGCAGGCAAGACTGAAAGTGCCAAAAAATAAAAAAGGAAGCGTCAAAAGTTTTAAAAATAAATAAATAAGTGACTTAGACTGAAAGTGTTTGACGGCGAAGAGAGGAGTCCTATGGGACGTGTTGTCCGGCGGTGGGCAGTCGAGCATCGTTGGAAGGATCCGGCGTCCCGTGTCGATCTATATCATGAGATTGGACCTCCGTACCAGCTGGGCTACAGGTACAGAATGTACAGAATGTACAGCGGCGTAAGAAAGCACAAGAGGGAAGGGAGAGGGAGGGAAGGGAGGGGGGGGGGGATCTTGATTTTGCTGACTGCGCGGTGGCGAATGTAACGCCCTCCCGCTACATCATAAGACGCTGGCCGGAATAAAGGTGATCTCAGCTCCCCTTCAAAGAGCCCCAGCTCCCAGGTGTGCGACCTTCAAGTCTCAGCTGCACCGTCCTCTTCGTCGTTATCTCGGCAGATGCCTCACTCTAACCCTCCTACTACCTTTTGGGGTCAATTTGACCCCATTCAATGTTCAACGTCTCTAAATGTCGAATGACATCATTTTTTTGGGGCTTCATATTTCAAGACTTTTACAAATTTTTTGAGGACAACTGGGAAAACATGTTCTGATTTAATGGTTTATTTAATAAGGGACGGTGCACATTAATCAACACATTTCAGTAAATGTGCCAGAGTTAGCCAAGAGGCTATCTTTCATCTGTAGTCCCAATGTTGCTGACTAACCTAAAAACATAAGATTACAAATACAATCTACAGACAAAGAAATAAAATAAGGGAGAACAATGTTAAATTGTACAGAATAAAAACATCATCAACCAACATTTTCAATGTCTTCTTCATACATCGGTGTTCTTTGGGGTCAAATTGACCACAAGCTGTTTTTCACTATGTCAAACATCTAAGAAATATCAACCTTTTTTTTTATTATTTAAAAGGACGTTTAGGTAGTCAACAAACAAACACAAAGTACCTGATACTTAAACTTGGGAAACAATATTAATTCTAATCATTTTCTGGCGTTTTTAATTGCTGGGGTCAAATTGAACCCAAGGGTAAAATATGTTGGTTTATTTGAAGGTAAGTTTCACCAACTCCTCGTCCATCGTTTGGATTTGTCCAGTAATGTGTTTTTGAAAAGCCCGGCCAAGGTGATTCAGACCGACGATCCAGGATTCTTTTCTGAAGTTGGTAACGGTGTGTTTCATCGCGATGAGTTTTAGAATACCTCTGTCTTTCTAAAGATACGATCCACAATGGATTTAGCCGTGTAATTAAATTCCCCATCTCAAAAAAACACTTACGGGAGGTTTTAAAATGTCGTGTACGGTCGTCAAATTCTGCTAATGTCAGAAGACGACCTTATTCCACCCCTTGTTCCAAAGCCTCTTTTGACTCTTGGTGACGTTCCGTGTTTCTAACGGTCCGAGTTGCCTTCTCACCTCTCTCCCGGCCGACTGTTCTCTGAGCTCTCCGTGACCGGCCTCAGTGTCCCAACGCCTGACTTCCTGTTGCTCTTGGTTTTCCTTCTGCCGCTGCGCTTAGCGCCGGACGACTCCGAGAAGTCTATAAAATAAGGTGTGTGTTTCTGTGTGTGGGAGATAATTACTTTTCCTGGCAGTTCATGTGTATACTTTTTGTACACAAATATGTAAAAGCAAAATAAAGGTCACGGTGAAGGTCGCATGGCTCAAAAACTTGGAGGAGATTCTAATCAAAGAGGGACAATTAATTCAATTTTAACAAATGAGCTTCCAAACCACAACCACTGATTTAATATTTAAATATAGGTGATGTCACAACATTTTCTCTTTGTGAGGCAAAACTCCAATTTGTTTCCTTTCTATACGAACGAGAGCTTTATGACGACTATCGGGACTATTATTACGCTCTCTCTCTCTCTCTCTCTCCCTCTCTCGCTCGCTCTGCACAAACCTGGCACCGAGCGTTCAGCAGGTGAAGCAGAATGATGGATGAGCGCCGAGAGATAAACACGTCTTTGATTGCTGTTTATTTGACCAGACGCGCGATCGCCTTCGGCTGGAAAAAAAGCTCCACCGGTTTTATGTTTCATCCATATCTTCAGCTCCAAACGCACATAGACAGAAGTCTTGGCGCCACGTAGCTCTTTCATACGTCAATACTGGGTTGCATCACTTCTGACACACACTGCTCTCCCTTTTTTTTTTTTAAAGAAACAATGTACCTTATAAATCCTTTAAAAATGATCTGTAACTCCTGTAATTATTATTTTGCGTGGTTTGCGTTTCCTATAAATCGTGTTATCGCGGGCCCAGCTTCGACAGCGTCCTATTGCACCAGGAAGTGCAAAGACGCCTTTATTCTTCAGGCTGTATTCTCCCTCCCTCCCTGGGTGGGAGCGTTAGTATGTGACTCTCAAGCACGTGATAAGATAAGCATGTTTGTTTTGTGTGACTTTGGGCTAATAAACACCTTCGCCACGTAGCCTTTCATACTTTATCACGCTCACAGAGACTTTTTTCTCTTCTTGAATATTTCTTCCATTCCGCTGAAAGTATATTTTATTTTTTGTTTGTTTTTTCTGTATAGAATACTTTCTTTCATTACAAATGTAACGTAAGAGAGAATACCCTCTCTCTTAGTATTAATGAGATGTGTTCAGGGACACGTATCAGAATCAGGGACATTCTTATGTGTCCCTGTCGGTGTCTTTCTCTGCCCACTTTTCTACATGTCTATGTAAAACATATTGGCGTGAAGCAGTTTCATCACTCATGTTTATTGTCGTTTTAAAACATGTGCCATGAATTGGTTTAGCGCGATTTAGCTGCTGAACAAAGCTTTTCTCATTATTTACGTTTGACATTTTACGTTTGACGTCTTTCTTTATTACTGCAAAGGCAATACGGTCGTCCGAGAGAGAGAGAGAGACAAACAGGGAGAGAGAGAGTGACTGGCAAAGAGAGGGAGAGAGAGAGACTGGCACAGATAGAGACAGGCGCACACAGAGAGAGAAATATTTGGCAATATTGTTGTTGCGACATTCATGCCAATAAAGCCTCTTGAATTGAATTGAATTGACAGAAAGAGAAGGAGAGACAAAGACGGAGAGAGGGAGAGAGAGCACATCTTGGTTAAATGACAGAAACAGAACTTGGCGGGACCAACCCGCTCCATGGATCTGATCTCCAGCTCAACTGGAACTACAACTTAACAACGTCTGTGGAAACCAGAACAAAAGAAGAAGAAAAAAGTCCAACATAATCTCCCTTCTGTTCTTTTATGAGAAATGTGTTGTTGGTTTTGAGAGAGGTCCACTTGCAGAAGTTCGACGCCACCGGTCTTTGCATTTTCTCCCGACTGTTCGCGACGTGTACGTTTGTACGAGTAAAAGAAAAGAAAAAAGAAGGGCAGACCCGTGTGTGAGTTTACAGCCGCTCAGCGTTCACATCGGTATGTCGTTACAGCCGCTCCACTGAGCAGAATGACCAGAGAAATTAAACACGTCTGGCTGGTTTCCCCAGACGTTTGTTTTTCCTTTTTTTGCACAAAAAGGACTCAGAATGATGAGCATGGTGCTGTTGCTGATGTTGTCCACGCTTACCGCCAGGCTGGAAGAGAACTGCAGCTATTTATGCGAATGCAATCACTTCGGCAAAGGTTTAAGAATGTTAAGTGTGTGAATAAGAAAGAAAGAAAGAAAGAAAGAAAAAGAATGAAAAGAAAATGCTTAAGTGAAAAGGCTGGCCTTTAGTTTTCATTTATAAGCACTGGGACTAATATCAAACCTCTCTCTCTCTCCCTCTCTCTCCCTCTCTAGATGCCAGGCCTTTTGTCCAGTCCTGTGTGTCTGACAGTCATCTGGTTTTTATCTTGGTCGCTGCGTCCCGGTTGTGCTCAGATTCGGACCGATGAAGGTAAGTCGCACACGCGTCTGCACGCGCACCCAGCATGTTCAAAACACACACACACACACACACACACACACACACACACACACACACACACACACACACACACACACACACACTTTCTGTTAAGGATAAGGCCCGGATTCCGTTGTGAACTATTTTGGGCGCTCTTGTCTCTCCACTCTGAAGCTGTCGCAGAAGAAAAGGAGCGAATCCAAAGCGAATCCTTTTTTTGTTTGATTGCTATAGCTAAATTTGAATTTGCGTCGGTCTGCGAACAATACGTCCATTGTTGAAGAGTTCTTAGTTTTTTTTCCCCCTCCCCCCCTCCCCTCCCCCCCCGTCTCTCACACAGCACTAGAGGAATCAGTCTGACATGAAGCAATGCTTCTTCCATCTTTGTCTCTCTCTCTCTCTCTCTCTCTCTCTCTCTCTCTCTCTATCGCTGCTATATCTCTTTCTGAAGCCAGCCAAGTGAACCGCTCTAACATTAAGAGCTCTTTCCCTTTCAGGTGAAACTGTCAATGTCCCCCCCACACACACCTCCCCCTCCCCCATTCATCGCCCTCTACAGCAGCTCCCTATTTTATTGTTTGGAAAGTACTGAATTTCAGCCAGCTTGCAATTTCTGTGTCCACCCTGCCATCTGATTTCAATGTCAGGAGAAACTGTGTGCGTGTGTGTGTATGTATGTATGTATGTATGTATGTATGTGTGTGTGTGTGTGTGTGTGTGTGTGTGTGTGTGTGTGTGTGTGTCTCTGGGCCCCCTCGCCAAGGGGAGAATCAGATATGAGTGGAACGCTGCGGGTTTGGGGAATAATGTACTTCACTGCCAATAAAACATGAATACACACATTCAGACCAGCCAACTCTTTGCACTGCGAGGCCCCAGGTAACGCACACTTACAGAAACAGAGGGTGGGGTGTGCGTGTGTGCGTGTGTGTGTGTGTGTTTTTGGTGGTTAAAGGGAAAAAGAAAATCTGGAAAGAACTGACGAGATTGATTGAATTAAGAGTTACGGAGAAAAGAAGAGATGGAATGTTTTGATAATGTAGTTAGTGCAAATTAGATTAAAGGATTGATGCCGTTTTCAATAACTTTGACCAGGTGGAGTTCACCAATGTTTACTCGTGGAGTTGACGAAACTATCAACACCAAAATGATGTGCCTTCTCTCCGAGTGACTTCAAGAGAAGCGGGCTCAGGCTCTTCGTGGATCATAAAAAAACAATACCTGTTGTTCATTTTGTGTGCCTCGGAGGCAATCAGATATACAAACATCGTGTCGTTGCAGACCTCCATTCGCTAATAACAAAGAGAACCTCAGTGGATTTAACTGTCCGTCCACTCAGAAACATGAATGCAGCCACACACACACACACACACACACACACACACACACACACACACACACTCTGGGGTGCCCTCTGCCAGCGGTCTCGTTTCCCCACAGCCACGAAAAACAACAGCAGGACGGCCAGGGAAGTGATCTGAAAACCAGGCTTTGAAAAGGCCCACGGTAACCTTCTAAGGATAGTCGGTCCCTGAAGGGGACATCGATATCGACCAATAGAGCACGTTGAATAATAACATCCTCATGAGTGACCTCACTGATGACAAACGACAAAGAATCCAACTTTAGGTTTTTGTACGTGAGCCATTTTCTTTTTTATTCTCTTTAAAAATAATTGGTAAGTATAGGCAGCAATTCGACATTTACAGATGTCTTTCAGACAACTGACAATACATGTGCCGATTTTCAGATGATGCTCATTTTAGTTATACATATATATAGATCAAAGTGTAAAACATAGGATGAACTAGAACGGGCACTCGGTAGAGCGCATACCTTCGCCGCACCTTTTCATGACCTTGATCCCAAAATCTAATCAAATGGTCCCCGGATAATAACCAATCATCCCACCAAATTTCATGCGGTTTAATACTTTTTGAGTTATGCGAATAACACACGTGAATAAATACACAGCGATCAAAACACAACCCCCAAAAATAAATGTATAAACGAGGGAGTGATCTGTTCTATATTGTACATTGTATGAATCAGGTATTGGTAAAATTGAGTCAGAAACCGTTCCATTTCGCCGTTATCTTCTCCATGTACTAAGTGTCCAGTGTAAGGTCCGTCCGAGTAGGACTTTGTTGAGATGACCATTCCCTGGTGAGAGTCTTTTTATGGGCCGTTTTCACGTCGCTCCGACTTGTGACACAAACAGGCGTCTGCATCACAAATGAAGCAGGAAACCAACAAACTGAAAAAGAACCAAAACCCAAAGCCGGGATTGTTTGTTTGTTTGTGTGTGTGTGTGTGTGTGTGTGTGTGTGTGTGTGTGTGTGTGTGTGTGTGTGTGTGTGTGTGTGTGTGTGTGTGTGTGTGTGTGTGTGTGTGTGTGTGTGTGTGTGTGTGTGTGTGTGTGTGTGTGTGAGCGTTAATGAAGGTGCGTGCGTGGCAGCCTGGCGGTCTACGTGATGTTTCTCCACTCCAGATCCTCTGTAAATGCCAGCTTTTCATAATATGGAGCCAAGCTAAACATGCACACGCATACTGAGATAAAGTATCAGCGTGGCCAATCACTGCAGCCACCGCAACATGTTTGCTCAGTCATACACTACACGTAGTATTGCTTAGAAAGCTGCTCCGCCTTTTCCCATTTTCAGCTCAGCCACCACTAGAACTCCTCTGTTCTGATGGCGAGCGGTTGCTTTATTCAGCGGCACGCTCGCCCCGCACCGACCTCGCTGCATGTGGCCTGTCAGCTTTTCTTTTCTTCTTCTTTTTTCATTCCATTTTCAGACACCGCCCTCTTCTCGTTGTTCCCCGTTGAGCAATATAAACGTAACACGTGTGATTTTTGTATCGATGTGAGAAAATTCCACTCGCCGCTGTCGTCTCAGGGTGGAGACAGAAGGTTCAGAGATGGGTTATCGCCAACAAAGCTGAGGCTCTTTGCGCGGCTGGATACCACAAAGAAGGGGGGGGGGGGGGGGGGGGGGGGTTCTGCATCCAGTAAATCGATCTTTTGAACAAGCAGATTCAGTCCGAGCGCCAAAAGCAGCTTCAATCCGTCCAGATCGACTTATTTTCCGTGACTTTGGTTTCTCAGCGTGATCGGCGACAGAAACGCTGTTTACCGTCACTCGCGCGTATGATTGGTCACGTGACGCACGTATTCAAAGGCTGCCGTTTGGACGAAGATCATTTTGAAAAAAACGATGCCGACACGCTGTATTCGTCTGGATGTGATCTAAGAGTCTTGTCATTGGTAGTTTCACGCCGACGCGGCCGTCTTTTTCTCGCCACTTTGTGTAAATAAAATAACTATCTGTGCTCCTGAACAGAAAGAGATCCACCAGAATGTTCCTGATATCTTTAAAGTGTGCATTATCCCAATAACAACATGTGCTGACATCCTAATAACAAGTCGCACACACACCCTAAGTGCAAACAGCTATAGATCGTTAAAAATAGAGCCCCACATCTGTGTCTTGCTTTTGATATCTTCCTAAAACACTCGGTCTACGACTATATATTAAGATATTAAAGTGGATTTGCTAATACGAGCGATTACTTTGAGTCGTGAGGGTAATAAAGCAGCGTGAGCAGCAGCTTGGTGCGGCGGGCCAAAGGCTGCAGGATCCCAAACCTTGTACGGTCGTGTTATTGCGACGCCGTCGGCGGGCGCCTAAATCACTCTGATGCAGGCGACGGGGACGCGTGGTATTCCTGCACGGCGCTCGCTTTAATGTTTCATGTGTTTTCAGTGTTAGGCGTGCAGTACGGGCACATGCAGTCCAACGTGACACTGGCCTGCGGGAAGTCACAAGTCAGGTGAGGAAACCCGACTGCTTCCTGTGTACATTGAAGCTGCGTTTCTTTGTCTGCTCGGACAAAGACATATTTCCTGCGTTTGAATGATTTATTATTTTCTTACTTTCTTTTTGCGAATGCTACAAAACAGCAGTTCATTATTATTATTAATTATTATTATATTCAATAGTCACACAGGAGTTGTATTGTCAGCTAATTAAAAAAAAAGATGTGTTGATTGATTCTCACAGTTCCTACCGGCTTAACATAAACTGATCATTCTTATTCTCCTTATTGACCTTTTTATTGATTTTCAAATGCAGTATTGCAAGGCAGAAAAATAATAATCGAGGTGCGTCCTTGAAGCGGACATTATTGACCACAAATTCCTGCCTCTCGCACCTTATTGCTTAAATAAACAAACTGATATTCAATTCACTTTATTTTGTACAGCTCATTATCACAAATTACAAGTTTTCCTCAGAGGGCTTTACAATCTGTAGATGCAGATGTATCTTCTTAAAGCGGCATTTTCCTTTTCTTTTCTGGGGACCTACTTAAAAACGAGCCTCATCGTGATCCTGATCATCGTCATCCGTTCATCACTTTTTATGCTCTTGAACAGGTGAACCTATTTAAGAAGAGAGATAGAATTATGTAATTGAAAAACATATATAAGTTTATGTTATTAACTTATTCATAAATGCATTTAGGGAGTGGAAAAGCTAAAGTAATAAAAAAATATACAAAACAAACATCCAGGCTCCCTCGTGTGGCTCAAAGGCGTACTGCAGATATGTGTGTTAAATCAAAGTAGACGGAACAAATTCTCCAGATTTAAAAAATCTCATATGACCCAAATAGGGGGGGGGGGGTCCCGTCTTTGGGATTGACAGCGATAACAACAACTACACCCTTCCGTGTCCCCGACCAGGTTGCCGGTGGCGTGGCGTCTCAACCACAGCTCGCCGCTGCCGCGGCACGCGGTGACCCCCGACGGCGCCCTGGTCCTGCTACACGCCGACCGCTCGGCGCAGGGCAACTACAGCTGCCACGACGACCGGGGGCTCCTCCTCCACTCCGTCATACTCAGGCTGGGCCGTAAGTGTCGCCGCGTCGTGACCCCCCCCCCTCCCCGGCTGCACGCCGTCTGACTTTGGGAGTCACAAAGTATATAGCATAGAGCACCTATGGCTTGTGAATAAAAAGTCACCTGTCCCCCCCGTAGCATCATTCAGCACCAGAAGTCGCATTAAAAGCAAGACATATTTAATTTATTATACTTTAAAAATACTATATGGCTCTCAATGAAATATATTTAGAAATATTTGGCTTTCATGGCTCTCCCAGTCAAAAAGGTTCCTGACCCCTGGCATAGAGTAACGCTCCTTCTGCTCCCACGTTCTCGTCTCCCTTTAGTTTGTCTAAGCATATTCTCCTCAGTGTCTCTCATTATATTTCTCTCCCTCCCCTGTGTTCATCATGAATGAGTTCCTTCTCTCGACATCTGATCCATGCCGGCGGTCTGCCTCCCGACACGGCCCGTTACTGCGGAGCGCCGATGGTCAGAACCGAGCAGCGCCACTGGTCCTCGGGGGGGGGCAACCGGTGTTATCAGCCGTCGCACGGACAAAAGCCCTCCGCTTCCTGTAACTGTCTCCAGCAGGAAGTGGCTCCTTTAAGTGGGCTTCCTTTTTATAGCGACAGAGGGGGGGGTTTCCACAGAAGTGGCCAAGCCTCCCCTGACATATTAGTTCACGACGGGGACACGAGAGCACCGAGCAGTTCAGTTCAGTTCACACCAGAAAACATTCAAATATGACATTTAGTAAGGCCCTTGATAATGAAATAGAAAACGACAACACTCTGACTCCCGCTCCCTCCTGACGATCAGCTGTTTGACTCCCGTCTCCCAGACAAACCCGGGCTGCTGAGTGTTTCCTGTCAGGTTCCCAACCACACGCATGTCCGCTGCTCCTGGACGGAATCGGTAAAGACCTTCCTGCCAGCCAAGTACAACGCCTCCTTCAGGTGAGAGCGAGTTACTGCACCTCCCACACAGCGACGCCCGCGGTCACGTCCAACGAAACGAAGCACGGTGCACGGGCCACACATGGGACATTTTGAAACAAGTGCACAAGTCGCATCCTTTTTCTTTTTTTCACGGTGACCCATCGCAGCAGTGCTTCTTCTGTGTCTTTCAGCACTCGTTTTTGTTTCTTTAAAAAGGGGGACCAGTCAGGAGTGGAGGCCATGCGTCCTGGATCTGGCCCACAAACACTGTGACGTGGATCATCCCGCCTTCTGGCAGACCGTCCATACCCTGAGGATCACGGAGAGCAACGCCCTGGGCTCCCAGACGACGTCTGTCCGCTTTAGGCTGAACGACCTCTGTAAGCTCGCACTGAAACACACACACACACACACACACACACACACACACACACACACACACAGCAAAAGAGGTGGTTTAACAAATGTTACAAACGTCAACGCTATCTATAAAGCACTTAAGTGGTTGATCAATTCTTCTGTAAAGAAAGAGTGGTCATTTTTAATGAAAGTCGGAGTGATTTCACTCCTCCGATGCTTTTTGGTGCTTTGGCTCTCTTTTTCTTCTTCTTTTTTTTTTAAATTATCGTGTTTTAAACAGCGTGCAAACCTCTTTGTTTTTTTTAATAATTCATTTTCTTTCTGTCTGTCCGTTGTTCGCAGTGAAACCAGACCCTCCAGAGTCCCTGCTGGTGGAGGCCCTCGAGGGCCACCCAAAGAGGCTGGTGGTCTCGTGGAGCTTCCCCGCCTCCTGGCCGCTGCACGATGCGTTCCCCCTCCTGTTCCAGATCCGATACAGGCCCCAGGGCTCCGTGTACTGGTCGGAGGTCAGTACGCAATGCTGGAGGTGTCATTTCAGTGCCGTGTGGATTTAACTGCTGCGTATTGGCACACTGTATGCACCATTTATACCCCCCCACTGGATTCACTGTATGACCTGCATACACTGTATACATCATATGTACTGTATGCACAGTATACATCATATGTACTGTATGCACAGTATACATCATATGTACTGTATGCAGTGTATACACTGTATACATCATATGCTCTGTAAACAAAGTATGCACTGTATGCATTGTATACACCGTATACACTGTATATGTTGTATACATTGTATGCACTTAGGTAATAAATACAATACAGTTGTCGTCACAAACTCCAACAACATTATTTTAGGAACCAAAGCCACTCGCAGAACATGTTGAAGGCAGAATCACACGGGACGTCATGATTCCTGAAATCACGCCTCATGAGCATCATGAAATGCTTTTGTCTTTATTTATCTTAGCTACTGCAGATAGTGGATTCACTTGTTATAAAATCATTTTAATCCACATATCGATGACAAATGAGTCTCTGTGACATGGCGGTTAGGTAATAAGTCGCTCATACAAGTCCCAACAACGGAATGAACAACAATAGGAAGGTGAAAAAAACATAAATTCCGCTGTGAACCGGACCGGACGAGTGAGTGTTCGTCTGGCACAAACCCTCGATGAAGACGCTCCTTGTCCATTCTCCGTCTCCATCCTTCAGGTTTTCTCCGAGGACGGTCCCGTGGTGATATTTGACGCCCTGGCCGGTCACCTCCACCAAGTTCAGATCCGAGCCCGCGACGAGGTGAACTCCGACACCCAGTGGAGCGAATGGAGCCCCCTGTGTCTCGTCAGGCCGTGGGAAGGTCAGCGAGAGCACCTTCTAAGACGAATGACACATGTCAGTGTGTTGTGGGGAGCACATTTAAAAGCAATCAACGAGGAGAGACGACACAATAGAGTCAACATGAGAAACACCTTGGACTCCGTGTCACGGGAACATTTTTGTATATTTCATGAGATTTTTTTAAACCCAAAAAATTAATCTATAAAACAGTCAGCATGTTCATCGTCACTCACTCGAGCAAATGCGTAACGTGTGTGTTTGTGTGTGCGTTCTGTTTGTACTCCAGTCTCCTCCACATCTGAGCCAGAGGAGGAAAGATTTCCAGACTATTTTTTTCCCTTCAGCACAAAGCCTGAAATCTCAACCGCAAAGTCACACAGTAAGTTATCATTATTTATTTTTTAAAGATGTCTTTGGGCCTTTTTCTGCCTTTTTAATTGGCAGCTCAGCTAAAGACTGGAAAGGAGGGGGTTGGGATTGGATTCGGACCCGGGCATCTGCGTGATGGCATTTCATGTGTACGTGTGTTTATGTTGTCACTCAACAGTCGTACAACGACTGCCAGGACTTGTATTTTTCTCCCTTTTCTTTTCTTTTCCTTTTTCTTTTCATGAGCATTTCTGCCAATGTTATTCCACCCCAGTTGTTTCTGCTCCCAGTGCGTGGACCACTCCCACTGTTCCTTGTCCTGCTCATTCAGACGGCTTTTTTCTCGTACTCCCAACTAAGACACTGTTGACACAACTAATGCGTTTGCTACCGTTGCTCCTCCCTGGAATTATTACATAAAAAAAAACTTAAAAAAACATCCATTTTTTTCTTCTTTTCAAGATGTGTTTATTTGATGTTTTTTCTTCAAGGAAGAACAAGTTACAAATACAGTAGACATAAGAAACATGCTACCAGACAATAATAACATAAAAATTAGAATAATGATAAAAATAAAATAAATTATATAAAATGACTCAACACTGGATGGCAGACTCATTCAACACACGTCAAGTTGATCAAAGGTGGGATCTGTTTCCCGGCAGCCTGCGTTTCAAACAGCAGGACAACCACGCCCTTATTTAGCATCAACAATAATACAAGAATCAGTCATTAATGCGGCAGTTATTGACTTGTTATTACACTCTCGGTAGAGCAGGAGAACTACCTCGCGTCTGGCTTCATCACCAAATTGCATATAACTGCATTAAATTGTAGCTGCGGGATGTTTTGTTCCCCCGCTGCAGGGTGAAACGTTCCAGTTCAAAGCAGCTCACGTGTACACGGGCAAAAACTAAACAAAACACACGGAGGAAAGAAAGCAGCTTGCACTAGTGGATCTAAAATAAACACACGTGCACGATACGCACAAATAGTGTGCACGTGTGAACATGTGCCCACCCGCACAGTAGAAGGAGGCGGACCGAGTGGAGGCTGAAAGTCACCGTGACGGATGCCGTCAGGTCAGGTCTACTATGCAGTGAACCAGATGTCTCTTTCTTTCTCTCTCTCTCCGTCTCTCCCGCTCTCTCTCTCTCTCTCTCTCTGTGTGTGGTAAATCTTTGTATTCTTGCAAAGATTTATTCTGCATTTAGCTTTCTTTCACATCCAACAAAGTGTGTTTGTGTGTGTGTGTGTGTGTGAGAGTGAGCTGTTCTCTTCCCCCCCCCCCCACCCCCTCCAGACACTACGGTAAATGCATGTTTGTGTGAAAGCTGTAATGCCACATTTAAAATTAACTTCTCACCAGGGAGCCATTAAATCTGAGAGCACATACACATCGCGCTATTTATATATCTCTCTCTCTTTATTTTGCCTCAGACACCAGTGGATGGAAAAAGAGAAAAACCTGAAATATAAATTCTTCACAGGTTTCAGAAGAGAAACTGTGTCTCATTCCACTTTGTCCTCGTCTCCTTCTTATTCCAACTGGTCTTGTCTTTGGGTCAGCACACTCGCACATCTGTCTCTTCTTTTGTGCGTCTGCTCCAAGCTTGATCTCTCTCTCTCTCTCTCTCTCTCTCTCTCTCTGCATCACCCTGCTCGTTGTGTTGACCCCCCACTAACACATCTTTGTGTGTTTTTTCCTCCCTCCCCATTCAGATTCTGTACATCCTGAGGATGAAGGGAATTTGGGTTTGGTGATCCTGCTGGTTTTGTTCTCCGTGGTCATCCTCACCACTGTCCTTTCCCTCATCTTGGTCGTGTGGTAAGACACACACACACACACACACAAACACACACACAAATCCCACATCCGCAGGCCAAAGCTGTGTGTTCTGAGACTTCTATTTTTATTTTTTCTAAAGCATTTTTGAATTTTTGTTTGTTTTGTTTACTGATTGTTTTTTTTATTGTTTTTTCCAGGGTAAGACAGAGGCGGCGCGATCATGTGACCAAACAGGAACTCACCTCGATGGTCAAGATGAAGTCCATGCCAATCTAATGTGAGATGCTCATTTGGTTGTGACTCTTTTGCTTTTATTCTTTCCTTATTTTGTAATTGTTTGGTAATTGCTTATTTTCATTTTGAGACTGTCAACTGCCACACCTCTCTTTTAACACATAATTAGAATATTATGACAGTGGACTATAGCCAAATATATATACATATATACACACATACAGATAGTGCTCATCCTTTTTTTTGGGGGGGGTTAAGCTCATCTTTCGTGTTGTGGATTTTCCCAGATTGTCGAGTTCCCACTGATGGCCACACACACGACGCTCCATGCTTCTTAGTTTAGCTTTTAGCTTTCGTCTGGCAGCTAGTTGGTGACCTGTGGATGGCGACCAGCCTCCGCGGCCGAGATAATTAGGATCCTAATGAGGAGTCACTTCTTTCAGATGTATGAGAGGGCCACAGGATGCTCTCGAGCGGGAGTTGAGCCAGGGAGAATCGCACCGAGAGAACCCAAACGGTTGAAAGTGCCGCTGTAAACAACATTCAGACAAGCCGTCAGATAGGCAGCCAACATGTGATTATAAGGCTAACACACACACACACACACACACACACACACACACACACACACACACACAGACACAGATTATAGCCCTGCAAGTATGCCTGTATGTTATTCAGCTCTGTTATTTAAATCTACTTTCATGGCAGTGCTTAATTTCCTCGTGATTTATGTTTTTTTCCCTTCTGTTTCCATCTTCTCGTCCTTCTTTTTCACATCAACTTATCTGTTTTCCCCTCTCCTCTCCTCTCCTCTCCTCTCCTCTCCTCTCCTCTTCCCTTCCTCTCCTCAGGTTGATTTCAAGCATCTTCTCCTCGGCCCGTTCTAGGGCTCCTCCTGAGAGTCGGCCTTTGCCTTGACCACTGCAGCAAGCTGACCGTCCGTATTCAACTACATTAACCAGAATGCATCTGCCATGGTCCAACCAGGATCCAGGACCGGGATGAACCCGTGCAGGGAACTTTGTGGAGTTGGGTAAAGCTACCCAGTGTAAAAGCTGACGAGAGGGTATGTTTTGCAAGACTTCTAAACAGTCTTACTTAGCTGCGCTACCCATAATGCATCAGCAGACTCTTTCTACTGACCTCGGGTCAGTAGGAAACCGACTGGTCAGTTTAGTTTTTTGTTTCACTTCACTGTAGTTCAAACCTCAGCGGACAGTAGGAGCGACACTGCATCAGGACATTTGAGTTCATTCACAACCAACGCTGCTTCAGGTGGATTGGCTCCTCCCCCTTTTGTGTTTTTGGAGAGGAGCAACATTTTTTTGAACTTTTAAGCAACAAGTAAGGAATGAAGTGCAGCTGCCAAACAGGAGAACGTATGCTCTTCTTTTTTTTTGTGGAAAAGGGAAGATTTCTTTCTGGAGACACAGCTCCTCTCCTCTTCCCACCAGAACGCCTCACAAACCGTTATTTTGTCACGGATTAATATGTGTCTGTTATTACAACGACCGACCGACTCAATGCTGTGAAGGAAGCATAGCCGCCAGCCTCTCTCCCTCCGAGTGTGTGTGTCTGCTTGTGTGTGTTGTGTGTGTGTCTGCTTGTGTGTGTTGTGTGTGTGTGTGTGCCAAAATAGGAATTTTGGGCATTAATGATCTCAGCTGAGGGGGGGGGGGACACGCCACCCGCTCCCGAACCTTGAGGGGTTGGACATAGAGGATCCGGTCCGGTGTGGGCGGATCCAGGTTTGGTTCAATTAAATTTTTTAAATTTTGTACGTCCCCAAAATCACAAATTTGCTTTACAATCTATACACATACAACATCCCTGTCCCAGAGCACGGAAGAAGCCTTCTGGGGAGCAACAGAGGAGGATCCCTCTCCAGGATGGACGGAACAATAGATGCCATGTGGACCGAAGGAAGCGTTACAGAGGTACAACACATTCAATGAATATGACAGAAATGTCTGAGTAATCACTAGGCATGGAACACGATCCAGATTTCCACAATCCATGAAACAGAAAGAGAAAGGAAGGGAGGGAGGGGGGGGCATGAGTCATCTCGAAAGAGGCCGGACCAATGAGGTTGGCTAGACTTTATTTTCTTCACGACGGGTGAATTCACGTAGCATGTTCTGTGTTCTGCTGCTTTTCCTGTCTCGACGTCTTTAGTACGGATCTTCTTCTTTAGTGTCTTTTGTCGCACCTCTTTCCATCCACCATCCATCCAGCCGCTGTTAATGAAGGTGTGTGAGTGAGAGACACCATGAGGGAGAAGGAGAGGGAGAGGGAGAGAGAGGGAGAGGGATATACGGGCCTTTCATAAACCACCAGCGTTATGACATCACGGAGATACTCAACTAGAACGGGAGATGTTCAACAGTCCTGTCTCGACTCCAAACTACCCCTGCTCACTGCATAGCATGTGAAGCATTACAGTACACACACACAACCTTTTAAAGAGTAATTTAACACCAGGCATGAGAAGCAGCGTTTTGCTGCCACCTGGGGTCGAAGGTTTTGTCGTTGTTTTTGTGTGTTTCATTTCATTTCAGTTTCAGGGGGAGGACGGGGTGGGTAAAAATATTCTTTAAAATCGGGAGGGCACTTTATTATTTGTGATTTGCACATAGTCGGGGGAGGGTGAACACGATGTCAAGTCAATGCACGTCCGTGTCCACAGTAGGACTACAGCTGTATTCAACAATTGGTATCAGTATCCATTGTTCTGTGGCATATCTTTTTAATTTAATGTTACTTTAGCTGCTAAAGTGTTACATTTGATCAGCTGTAAACTGGCAAATATTTTGCAATAGATGACAATTTAATCTATCATAAAAATCTTTGTTGATCGACTGATCCATTAATCAGGCATTGACACACCTTCGAAGGACTTCCCAGTGTGTGGAGTGTCGGTCTGGGCTCAGAGCAGGAATACAGCAGCAGGGCAATAAGGGGCATATTTTAAGTAGATGCAAAAAGCTTATTAAAGGCCACCTTTATTAACAGAATAGAAAAACAAGGGTGTAGGACTGTACGATAACGAGCTGGATCATTTACGTGATAAAACATGTGTAAAGTCTAAAGACAGTGCTAAAGGAGGCGTGGCTTAGATGGGAATGGACAGATTGGGAGGGCGACCCGACGTGGGTTCTGTTCACCTGGTGAGGGGGCGTTCACGGTCAAGGGTCGGTGGGCAAATATGATGGGAACTTTGAGTAGCGTGTGTTCCTGAACGCAGCACAAAACGACAGGAAACGACAGGAAACCCAGTGTGTTTATCCGGATCGGAGCGGTTTGGTGAGCGTGAGCCTGGTGGTTATGGAAGGCCAATAAACCTCTTGTCAGTTTCTCAAAACTATGATTCATTTCCTCAGACATCATGACGAACGTGCCTCACTTCGTCGTGATTTAAAAACACGATATTTTCATTTGATGGGGCTTCAATAGGTGTACTTCTTGTCATGTTCTCTTGATCCAAACGGTCTCGTTATCATGTAATTTGACTGACTAATTGGTTTATTGATTGATTTATTGATTGACTGTGATTTTGGATCAGAAACACAAGGTGCATCCAAGTCACACTCTAGTCCAGCTGTATGTTCACTCGAGCTAGCTCCACATATTATGCATGGATCCAGTTGAAGCTTTTTTAAAATATATATATATATGTATAATTCTATGTTACGTTTTGAAAGAAAAATACATTTCATTTATGTAATCATAGGATATGTTTTATATGTAAAAAAAGAAAGAAAAAAAAAAGTCAAACATGAGGGAAAGTTTCCCAGACATGGTTAAACTCAGTCTTCAGTGTTCATAAATGTTGCCGTTCATTATATAATATACAATTATATTGTGAAACGCATTAGACAAAATATGAATTATATTTCATTGGAAAATATTCCTAAGTAAAAATATATTTTTTTACAACAAATCTAATCAGAAGAAAATGGCAATAAATACTGAAATCTTTTAAAGGTTTTGGTTGTAAATGCCTAAAAGCGAATGAAGGGAACAGAACAATAGTATTATGAGTGCCTGAGAATGACTCCGTCTGAGAATCTTTCCACCTTTGTGTATTTGTGTGTGTGTGTCCAGTTATATGAAGCTGTGTTACTGTATGGTTACTGGATGTGTTTTATTTGTCTTCTTCCCACCTGCTTTACTTCAATGTTCCCTTGTTCAACACATTCAACTTATGTTTCACAGAAAGATCATCTTTCACTCTTTGTAAGAACAATTACAAATCTTCATCATGGATTGCCATCTTTATGTCTCGCACTCGTGGTGTTTTCTATATTTTTGTGGATAATTTTGTGGTATTCTCAGTTTTTCCATGTTCCTCTGCCGTATGCGATGACTTTATATATAGATATAGATATATAATTTTTAAATATGCATTTATATATATATATATGTATATATATATATATATATATATATATATATATATACACATTAATATATGCATATATATATATATATATATATATATATATATATATATATATATAACAAATATCACTATAAGCTGTTTTTTTTCCGTTTCCTTGTATGTGTCTGTGAAATAAATACTATTTTATCACACTTTTAGCATCATGGGTCTAATTTTGTTTCTTTTGTGTTATCAGAAACACATTTGTGGATCTGCTTCTCCGTTTATTGGTTGGTTAGACGTTCACAATCTAGAGATAATTACTCGTAACAGATGAGCCAGTGATGGACATCTAGTTTTTTTACTCTTACCTTTGTTGGTGTAAAGTTCCGAGTCACGGACGGCTTGGTTTGAGCTCTGGAACATGGGAGGAGTTCTAATGTCATTGATGGAACTTTATTTCGTGGAACGGTAACTGACTTCCTCGTCAGGATGTTCCCACTTAGCAGCAGAAGCAGGTCGTCCTCTGAGGATATATGATTTCTATAACGACATTCACAGGAAGTGACAGCGTTAATGGGACAATAAACTGGTTTGTCTCAGTTGGGATGTCATCATTATGCATCGACATTGAGCATATTGAATGAGAAAGATATGTATTTCTTTAACTTGTTTTTAAATAATTACCCACTCAGTCGCCGAATCATATATCCTCAGAGGACGACGTGCTTCTGCTGCTAAGTGGGAACATCCTGACGACAGGAAGGAGGAAGTCAGAGTTACCGTTCCACGAAATAAAGTTCCATCAATGACATTAGAACTCCTCCCATGTTCCCAGAGCTCAAACCAAGCCGTCCGTGACTCAGAACGTGTTCGCCATAAACTTTACAACAACAAAGGTAAGAGTAAAAAACTAGATGTATGTTGAAATAAATCACAAAAAGTCATACTATATAATAGATAATAGAAACAAAAGTCAAAAGGTCCATGTCGAAAGAAAAACAAGTGTCAAGGTCTATGAAAGGTCAGGTCAAGGTCATGTCCAGGCTTGTTATCCTACGTTATTACAGTTTTATTGCTGTGGTTTGACAATAAAGAACAATATAAATGTGAAAGTAGAAACATTTTAGGGGTTTTTTCTAAGCTGCTGTGTACCTCACCGTCCTGGATCTGTTTTTTGAGGGACAAATGGAGAGAACTGCGTTTTCAGAATGTGATTTTGTACAACTAGTCGTACGATTTTAGACTAAATGTGCCTCCTACTCATGGTACCAGATAATGCCTCATACAGCAAACTAGTCCTTTTACGTGAAGATTTTTTATCAACATTTGGAAGAGAAAATCTGAAAAGTCAAATTGGTCGATCACTTTTCACATTTTCATCAGGAATGACACGACAATCCAGAATTCACAGTGGAGAACAATTTATTTGCATCTTGTACAAAGAAACTTCTCACCGAAACAGAATGCGAAAAATAAATACCCGAGAACAGTAGAACCAGTAGAATGTGGAGTGTACTTACAAAAATAAGTCAATGAAATCTATTTCTTTTTACATATCTGTGGACACAATCACTTTTTGTTTATGAAAAAGGATAAACCTCCTCAAAAAAAAGAAATGACACTGTAGCGCACATTCCCAACAGCTGAAATATGAAACTCTTACATGCGAAAAAAAAAAACACACAAATGTAAACAACAGAAAATCCAAACTGTATCTGAGCTTTAAGAAGAGGACTGGCGCGGCTGCGTTTCATTTCCCCAAAACTCAATCAGAAGGACAAACTTTTTGGACAGTATATATTTAAGAATGAAACCAGTGAATTTTCCTAATGTCGACTTAAATTCGGACAACCCAGCCAGCTTTAAGTTTCCTTAAAAATAACAGAAGCCCTTACGGATGGTATGAAAACAACAGAAACGGTTTTAAACCCAATCCATTATTGTTATTATCATTATTGTTGTTATTATTGTTATCATTGCCTCTTTGACTTTGCATTAACCATCCTGTCTCAACTGTATTGAGACATGAATTGGACTTCTGAGAGCTGAAACACTCGGTTTTTACACTATTAAACATTTAAAAACTGTATTTCCATTCAACTTTATCATTTATTTTGTCTGATTTAATTCCATTTTTATATAATACAAATTCTAAAGATCGAGATTTAACAAAGTGAAGTAAGATTATTTTTCTTATTAGCTGACAATCATATTTCATCCATCTTATCACATGGACAGATACTGAATGTGGGACAGGAAGTGACCTCAATACAGCAGCAAACCCCTTAAATACCCCAAATACTCTCAAATCGTATATATATATGATTCTCTAAAAATATTAGTTTTTCCCTGCAATTCTATATTATCTTTGAATTATAAAAACAACATAAACACGAAGCAAAAACAGTTTCTTATATAAATAATCTCATAATTGTTTCTTTGTGTGAATCAAAAGAAGCTGCAGTTAGAGCATGTTGTGTGTCACGACCATAATAATAATAATAA
This sequence comes from Liparis tanakae, assembly GCA_036178185.1. Classification (NCBI taxonomy): domain Eukaryota; kingdom Metazoa; phylum Chordata; class Actinopteri; order Perciformes; family Liparidae; genus Liparis; species Liparis tanakae. The sequence goes on along the minus strand of CM070090.1, from coordinate 8,681,791 downwards.
TGTGTCCACAGCCAGCGGGTAATATGGTCATCTTACTAACATGTGAGCTCCATCCTGAAGGAAGGATGACATGGAACCAGTTTGAGTGCAATTTGTTTTTTTGAAAAACCTGAAGGACGGATTAAAATGAGTCCTGTGAACGTGGCGGTTTGGACTTCACAGGATTTTCTTTTGTAACTGGATGAGGCCGAATAAACACACACACCAAAAAATATACTTCATGCTATTTAAAGCTTATTTTAAACAGCAACTACAAGAAAGGAAATAAAACGAAGAAAAGAAAAGGTAAAGCTTCAAAACCATGAGGCACCTTTTATCAAATCCTTGTCGCGTTCTAATTGTCTCGGCGCAGAGGAGCCCCTGAGCATTTATTGCCACCATTCTGTTTAATATTCTATGTAATAGAAATGAAGAAACGGTGATGCTCGATGAGTCAAAAGAGGCGTCTGACGGGGTTCAACTGGGACACTTGCAAATAACTCCAATTAATATTATTTGAGTCGGTGCATATAAACATGCATATGTGCCAAATCGTTTGATAAGCGTCTTTTTAAGAAAGAAGAATATCTTTGTCTTTATTCTAGGAAATTATTGGGAAATTACTGTTGCATAGAAAAATGTCCCGGTGGACTTTCTTTTTTTTTTTAATCACATTTAGCTGTTATCTTTTTGTTTTGAGAAGAAAGGACTTGAGATGACCTCCCGCCTGTGAGTACCGAGAGAACGCGCCTACACTTTGGTCACGTTGTTTGGCGGCTGCAGCGGCTGCAGCGGCGGCTGCTGGTCTTCGTCTTCGTCGTCGACGCTCAGGTCCAGCCTCAGGTTGTCCAGGGTCTGGCGGATGGTCAGGGTCTCCTTCCGCCTGTGAAGAGAAGACGGGGACGCAGAGAGACTTACGGCGACGTATTTGGGCCCTTTGATGTGGAGGAAACACATCTGCAGAACAGGTGTTTAACCACTTGTAACCATAGCAACCTGTGTGTTGGAGCACGTACTTGGTCTGCAGGTGTTGGTCGAGCAGCTGCCTCTGCAGCCGGCTGCTCGTCTCCCTCTCCTCGGCCAGCTCCCTCTGGGTGTGGCGGTACTGCGTCTCCTTCCGGCTCGCCTCCTCCTCCGCCTCGTTCAGCTGGCGCTTCAGAGAGCGCATCCTCTGGGTCATCTGGGCCAATCACAGAGCCGCGTGTTAGGCACAGGACGGGGCGTGCATGTTGGCGGCGGCCGCTGAGACGAGGTCGTCCCCCGCCACCTCTCGTTTCCCCCGGAGCAAATGTGACGCGGCGGCGGTGCGTCGGCGTGGTCGCCGCGATCGCCGTGATCGCCGTGACGACGCGCGTTAATGGCTGACGACCACATTTACTCACGGGTAATGTTAAAATGATGAAAAGATTTGAAGAGGACATTGTTGGAAAAAAGTTCCAGAGAACTAACTTAACTCAATGCGACTAAATGAAAGGCCCCAAAATATATTTACAGTTATTGTAGGGATTTCCTAAAAGAAAAAGTAAAAATCCCAAAAGAACGCAAGTTACATAATAAACAAATATAATATCAAAGAGAGCTGGCTTCCAAAGCGCCTTTGGAGCACTTTAGACAATAATGAACACAGATTCTCTCGAGTTGAACTATTACAACTTTAGCCTCTCAGCGTTGAGCTAAGCTCCGCCCTCTTTGTGCCCATGTGACACCGTCTACTCTAGATTGTTAGAAGAGCACCAAGCAACATGTTGTAGTTTATTCGGCATCCATGTTTTTCCAATTAATTCAATGTGCGTGTGTGTGTGTGTGCATGTGTGTGTGTGTGTGTGTGTGTGTGTGTGCACGTGTGTTACCAGGTCTTTCTGCTCCGTTGCTATCCGGTGCTCCTCTTCCATCTGGTCGCTCAGCTCGTTGCTCTTCCGCTCCAGTTTGCTGATGGCGTTGGTCAGAACCGACTTGTTCCTGCGCACAACACAAAACACATCCGCTCGTTAGTTGCTATGGCGACGCGCCATGTTTGCAATCAGCGGACTTTCGGGAAGTCTCTAGGAGACTAAAGGTTAGCAACCCGGAAACAACATGTTTTTGATTTAGTTATTCGTGTTCCCTCGTTCAGACCACGAGGTCAGGAAGGGACCCGAGGATAGAGACGCAGAACCCTCAGGGAACCGGTTCCTCAGAGCGACGGCCTCGCGGTCGCACGCGTCTGCGTCACTTGTCGTCACATGTCATCCTATTAGCTTGTCTTCAAACTAGAGCAAATGCGCACGGACGGTTACAGTGACCTTTGACCTTTACATTTACCAGTACACACATATGGATAAAGCCAGAATTCGCGGCCTCCCAGTTTGTTCGGCGGGTCACGTGACTGACCTCTCCTCTGCCCTCAGGGTGTTCTCCAGCTCCTTGACTCTGCTCTCCGCTCTGGAGATGACATCCTCCTGAACTCTGGAGCTCTGAAGCTCCTCCACCTCCAGACGCAGCTCCCGCAGCTGGGGGGGGGGGGGGGGAGACATTATATTATAGATGCTCATTAAATAATAAGTCTTTACGCTGTGCTAAAACAGTTTTTTTTAAAAGAGGAACAGTTCATTCATCTTTATGCATTTTCTACAAAAGCGCCAGTACCTGTCGGTCCATGGCGACCTTGTCAGTTTCCAGCTGGTCGTTCAGATCCTTCTCCTGGATCACCTTCAGCTGCAGCTGCTCGTTCTGAGACACACACACACACACACACACACACACACACACACACACAAACACACACAGAGACACACACACAGAGACACACACACACAGAGACGTGTTAATAACCGGACCAAGTCAGCCAAAAGTCAAGGAGCAGGAAGTGGAGGAGGAAGTGGGTCACTTCCTGTTTGCCTGTGTGTGTACCTGCTCCAGGGCCCTCTTGTGCTTGTTGGCCCATCTCAGCTCGCTGTCGTGCAGCTCCTCCAGGTCGCTCTCCAGGTCGATCATCTTCTCCTGTAGGAGAGCCCAAACAATAAGTCAATAGGTCAATAGGTCAATAAGTAATAAGTCAGTCACAACACTCGGGCTTTCTTTTTTTTCCAGCTACTGATCCGAGGTCAGCCGTCTCCCCGGTGGAACACATTCGGGCTGTTTCGGCAAACAGGCGCAGACGAAGTATCTTCAGAAATAGCGACACCATGAACATTTAGGATTACGGGATTAGCGCCAATCGCTGGAACGGGATTTGCATAATTAATACCTCATTGACCCCACGGTCGTGACGCTTTGCATGACTGATTAATTCGAGTGGACGTCTCCGTTTGAATCATAAGGTCACGTACGCAAACGGAGAGAGGAAAATAAGTGCTACTTTTACTTTTTGGGTTTAATTGGCTACTAATATCTGTTATTGTGCTGATAAGTCTCTGGTTTTCTTATAGCAATGAATATATCCACAAAGAAGTTGTATTGTGTCTAATATATCAGTATGTTCCACAAACACTTGCTCCACCTACTTTATTTTGACTCACTGTCCTGTGGATGTAAATGCCTGCGAGATCACTCAATGTGTATACATAAATAAGAAAATAATCCCTCACAAATACAAATTCCCCCGTTAGAGTATTTATGGCTAAAAAATAAAAGGTAGGGTGCCCAGCTGATCTTCAGCAGGAACCAATGGCCCGGCAGCAACAAACAGGGGAAGTAAAAACACCACGGACCACCACATGTTCGTTTTTGGTGTTTTCATGGGATGAGAAACTAACTATAATCCCAAAAGGTGTCTGATCATTCCTTCCACAGGAAACCGAAGCCCTCTGAAGGCGTACCTGAGCCAGCTTCACTTGCTTGGCCAGCTCGTCTTTGGTCTGGAGGGTGCTCTGCAGCTCCATGTGGAGGTCGTCCACCGACCTCTCCGCCTGCTTGCACTGCAGCTGGATCCTCTCCCTCAGCTGGATCTCCTCCTCCAGCGTCCGCTCCTTGTCGCTCAGCTTGTCAGAGACCTGCGCGGCACGCAGGAGAGAGGAGGTAGGGTCAGGTCAGGGGTCACGGGGCGCTGACACGGTCGGGTCACATGTAGTTAGTATGTGTGTGTGTGTGGGGGGGGTAGCACCTCTCCCTGCAGTCGGCTGACGATGATCTGCAGCCTCTGCCGCTCCTGCTCCTTCTCCAGCAGAGACTCCTCCAGCTCCTCCACCCTCAGCTGGCTGTCGGCCCGCAGCTTCTGTTGCAGGCTCAGCTCCACCGAGGCCTGCGTGGACGCCTGCAGGGCCTCGCCCAGCTGGAAGCACACAGGGTAGTGTTAGCAGATACAGGTACACACACACGCACACACACACGCACACGCACACGCACACACACGGCTTTACCAGCGCCCCAAAGAAGTGTCAGTCAAGGGAAAGCATCCTTTTATCAACCTCCTCTTTTTGGAGACCAAAGGCAGTTTTGCATTTGGGTTTGAATTTTGCAAAAACGCAACTGTAGCATGCAAAGTGCTATAAGGTTGTAACAAACGTAGAAATAAGTAAAATATCAAAAGGTTAAGTTTCCTGGGAGAGATGAGGTTGTATCCACTGGTTTTTGTTTTATATGAATGAATGCATGCATTCATTTTGTTTTTTATATCATGAAAACAGTTTTATTTACAGGAATTTAATTGATTAGCAAAGCTACAGTTTGGCATTCCCTAATTTAAAAAAGTATTTAGTTTTAGTTTTAGTAAAAAAAAAAAGAAGGAAATTTCATTTATTTATGCTGACTTTTTTGCATTTTAATACGTAAACGAGAGCAATACGTCAGAAATGAGAGAAAAAAGAATCCCAAGAATCCTCTGCTGCAAGTATTCATTCTTTGTGTTTCACTCTAATAGTCTAAACGTGGGAAGTTATACGTGGAAAGGATGATGTGTTACACTACGGTATGATCAGACCAATAATATGAAATATATAATAATATACCTCGGACTCCAGTCTGAGGATGTTGCTGTTGAGCTCCGATGTCCTCTTGTCTCGAGAGTCATTGTGGACCTCCAGCTCCTCCAGCTGGCGCTCCGCCAGCCACAACTTCTCAGACAGCGTCTGGGCGTGCTGCGTCTGCTTCTCCAGGTTCTCCTGAACACAACACACACACACACACACACACACACACACACACACACACACACACACACACACACACACACTGTTCAGACTTCTGCCTCCTTTCACTGACTGGCTTCTAGATGATATCAGCTCTCCCCTGCGTGCTCCTTGATTACTGAGACATAGAGCTGATTGAATCACACCAATTTAAAAGCTGATGCTTTGGGCATTTTGGGGAATTTGACACCTCCGTATCTTCCCAGAGGTACTTCTTGTGTTTCCTGCCAATGAACCAGGTGCATGTATATAACTACAACCGACGATATCATGCGGTACCTCAACGTCGTCCTCTTATCTGGAGTTTCAACACTTTGCATTGTAAAAAAAGTTACAATGTGAATTATGATTGTGTTTTCAACGTGGATTAGATACAGCAACGGATTAAGTGTTCCTTGAGAAAATAATTTTCATCGGATTATGTCAATTTGAAATGATGTTCTGCATTTTCCCATGAATGTCGACACACACCCCTCCCCCTGCAGTGTTTACAGCCACACCGTGGGTGGTTTAGGCCCGGATCGTGGATTTAGGTTAACAAAATAACTGCTCCACCCGGACCTCCTCCTTACGAATACCTTTTCCCTCCATATTCTACGCCACGTGATGCTGTCGTGTACCTCAGCGTCATGGATCTTGTTTTGGAGGGACTGCTGGAGGAAGTTGAAGGCGTACTCCTGAGTGTTGGCCTCCAGCATCATGTCCCGGGCCTGCTTCACCTCCATCTGATCGGTACAGGAGAAGAGGAGTCAGTCACGGACACCTCCCCCCCCCCCATGCATACACACACTATAAGTGCATCCCTCCTTCTCACACCTCCATCTCCCTGCGTCTGCCGCCCATGGATTGGTTCTCCCTCTCCATCTCGATCATCTGCTCTCTCATCCTCTTCATCTCGTTGGTCAGCTGAGCGTTGGTCCTCAGCAGGTCCTCGTTGTTCACCAGCAGCCCGCGCATCTCAAACCTGCAGGCGGAGGCCGTTATCAGACAGAGATGACCCCCCTTTGAGTGGCGTAGAGTTAGAAAAGGCATTTCTATCAAATCCTTTGCATTCGATTGGATCGCTAAAAAGTGGGCGGGACTCAAATGTAGAAACTGTTTAGATTGTTTGTCACATGACGCATGTCATTAAATTATTGGTAGCAATTGCATGTGGATGAGACTATTCTGTACTGTGTGTAGGTACTCAGTAGGATATCTCTCATTGAATCTCCACTTAAAGTCACTCGCGGAAGAAAAACTTCAGTGTGCCTTCAAAGATTGACCCCAGCATCTTCTCCCCAACCTCTTCTGGGTTGAAGGTTTTATTCAAAGTTCCACAATAAAGTGAAAAAAAGAAGAAAGAAAACAAAGAAGACCAAGAAAAGCTTATCAAGAACAGAGAAAAACAACACCGTGTCTGACCGTATCTGGTTCCTCTCCTTCTCCATCTCCACACTCTCTGCCTCCAGGAACTGGTTACGCTGGAGAAAACACACACACACACACACAGTCAAAAGATATTCTGACTCATGGTAATAAACCACACTCTTCCGGCAGAAGTCGTTGCTATCCTAAAACGAGGCCTACCTTCTGGCAGACGTCCATCTGTTTGGTCAACTCCTCGATGTAGTTCTTTTTATTCGGCCCTCCCACCGTGTTAGAGCGCAAACTGTAGTGGTTGGAGGGGGCCACCTGGAGAACAAAGACAGATATTGAAATAGGGGGGGAGGAATGTTTTGTGCTTGAGAGAGAGAGTGAGAGAGAGAGAGAGAGAAGATGCACTGCGGTGCTGACCTCGACCCTCCTCTTCACCAGGGCGTCGTAGGCAGATAGGCGGGGTCTGGGGGCGTTGAGGATGGGCGTGGGACTGTTGCTGCGACTGTTGTAGGTGTACATGTTCATCTCTGAGGTGGCAGGAGACAGTGTAGTAACTGGAGCCTGGAGATGAGCAGGAAGGAGAGGGGGGGGGGGGGGGGGGACATCAAACGTGTTAATAAAACACACACACTGATGAACTAAAACCGACAAAAGAAATCTCTGAGAAATAAAGAAATAAGAAACCAGCCCAAACCTTGTACTCCGACATGCGGTACATGGGGTTGAAGTCCACGGAGGCCGCGGTGGCGTAGGGGCTGTTGAACCTGGGGGGGCTGTCGACTCCGCCCCGCTGCCAACGGAAGAGGCCGGTTTAGTCGGTGCAGCGTTTTAAATAATAATTTTAATTCGGTGCAAAAACCTCAAATGTAAAGATCTAAAATATCTGAACCCAATATGAAGAGTAGAGCTCTTTCACATATGGATATCTACAGAAACAGGAACAAATGTAATTACTAATGGGACATAAATAATTCATTATTATTACTCAGAATGATGGTATGATCGGCTATTAATGCCAGGTTATCATATGTTTATTTATTCAAAGTAGATGCACAGAAAAAACTTTTCTTCATTGTCATTTAAACATCAGTCATATTGTATTTAAAAGGAGCCGATATTGAATTGTATCATTAAGAGTTTCTTAACCTATACTTCATTAACATTTTAAATTAAATTAGAGGATCTTAAAATGTGGTAACAACCCAAAAGAAAGTAGAAACTTTTGACTTTTATGATCAGTGAGATATTTAGGTCGGCCAATAAGAAACCTTCAATCTGTGTTTCGACCAGGAGATGGCGCTGTTTAATAACTAGAAAGGAAACATTGTTGTATACTAATGCTGCATATGTATGTGTGTGTATACATACATATATACATATATATATATATATATATATATATATATATGTATATATATATATATATATGTATATATATATATATGTATATATATATATATATTTAAAACATACTGATGATTTATATATATGTTGTAATTAGCTGTATGCTAATTATCCTTTTTCAATGCGTTATGACTTGAAGTGGACTTAATTAGATTCAGAATGAGATAATAATATATGAACTCATTTTTGAGGATAGTCTCTCTAAGAATAAGGTTATAGAGTCATTAACCACGAGTATAAGAACCAAACTGAGCTGACTTTGAGTCATAAAAGTCAGATCCGTCTCTCAGTGCAAATAGAATAATATTGTTGCAGAAGACGGATCATTACTGTTTTACATTTGATTGCACAGATTGTTCCTCTTTGTGTTTCTTGTTTGTGTTTAATTAGACAGATGAGATGCGGCATGGTCGATAAGAGTCCTTAGAGCTGCGTTCTCCAGGAGGTGGCACTGTTGGATCACCGGTTCTGTGTTTCAGGACGCACAGATGTGACGGAGACACTTCTTTATGATAATCAGACGTCTAACCCAACTGATCCGAGACCGCGCTCCGCCTCACCTACCTTGTCAGGCATAGTGTCCCATTCCCGCGAGGCCAGGCACTCCAGGGACCCTCGGTAATTGTTCGTCCCCAGCCGGTTGGTCTCCCACCGGGGCAGCCTGGGGCCGTTGTCCCCCCCCAGCGTCCCGCCGCCGCCTCCCGGACCATCTGCATCCCTGCCACTCAACCCGTTGGTCTTGATCTCGTTGTTGAGGAACAGCTGATACTTGGGGTTATGGCTGGCCGACACGGCTCGGGGCGTGGTGGGCTGATCCTCTGACGGGCTGTCCGGCTGTTTGTTCAGATCCATTTCAGGCTCCTTGAGGAGACAAGGAGGGAGGAAATAGATTACATCTTCTGATGTATAATCTATAACGTCGGCTTCTTTAGCCGATAGACGTGTCTGTCTGCCGCTTGGCGCTGGACGGGTCGCGTCAGTGGGTTTGAACCACCAGTAATAACTACGAGTCACGAATCTACTGTAACTATACACAATATAGATTTGCAGCGTGTCTTCAGCACCAAGGACTCGTGACTTAATCGGTCCTTTTCACTTGGAATGACTTACTATTCTCCCAAAGCGAAAATATGAAAAGTCTCCAGCGAATCAATTGATTGTTTCTGACAACAAATTGTTTGATTCAACTAGACAGCAGCCAATCACAACGTGTGAGCAGGAGGGCAGCGCAGAGAGACGTATTCATTCAGATAATACACATGTTAAGAGTTCAAGCACTGAGTTTGGGACTTGATCCTTGCTTGGAACTTGTTTGGTAACTTGCAAACCAATGACTTTGTTCCACCTTTGCACATAGCTGTAGATAATATGCATATGTAAATATGCTGAGTCATCTTTTCTCACCAAGCAAATGATCAGGCAGAAACAAAATGCACCAAAGTGTCCTGATCACTGTAATTTGTCCCAATCACTGCAATCATGCTGCAGAAATCAACAAAGTTGTGTAAGCGTGAAGGTTGTTGTTATTAGTTTAGACCAAAGGCAAACAAATAAATTAAAAGGCAACATGCTCATTACAGGAAAAGAATCAGGGAGAAGTGAAGCCACAGAGTTTCAGGCGGTGTGATTCGTACGATTGAGGAAGGCTTCATAATCTCGCCCGTGTTTCATGCTTTCAGGTTCGTTATGCCGATTGAATGCAAGGAGATGCGTTCAAAGACATGAACTCCTGGGGCCACGGCGTCCTCATGCAGACAAGATGCAGAGCATGCAAGGTCGTCGAAAAGGTCGCTACGGACCTTTTCTTGGTTGCTTACCGATCCCATGCCGGAGTCAGTCACCGAGTCTCTACCAGACTCTGGGGTTTGGGCTTTGCTCGTTGGTTCTGAGTGGGTCTTCTCAGCGCTGCCTCCTACTTGACAATCTATTCTCGTGGGGATCTTACTAATGGGGGTGCCTGTCTGGGCCGACTGAGCCACGATCTGGGTCTCCCTGAACGGAGAGGTCACCGCGATGCCAGGAACCGCACCGTCGCCTCGTCCGACGCTGCCCAATGCGGGAGTGGAAGGACTCGACGCGTGCTTCGGAGGCTCGGGGGCGTACTTTGGGAGTTGTGCCGTTCCAGACGAGGGGTTCTGTGGGGAACCGGAGGAAGAGACTTGACCCGGACCGGAGAATTTACCGATCAGGTCTTTGACGCTGCCGGCTCGGCGCAAGTTTGAGCCGCGGGACGGGACTGTGGCGGGTTTCTTAAGACTGGCCCTCCAGGCCTGCGTTGCCTCGTCCTCAGTGGCGGTCGGGTGAGGACTAAGCGGTGAGTGTGGGTAAGAAGACTTGGGCGCATGCTGAAAGAAGTGAACACAACAACAAGAAAATCCCCAACAACACCGTTAGCAAGAAGTCCGAGCAGCACTTGTAGCAGGTTAGTAGCGGGTGATTTCACAGACAATACAAACCGAACATGGGAGCTTTTACGCCATGTATTGTTACGGGGAGCTTCAGATCATTGTGGGCAACACAATAGTAACTTTATGGCAATATTGGGTCTAAAAAAATATAGGCCATTTTATGGAGATTGCCCACCAGCAGATAATGGTTAAAAAAAAGAAGAAACTAAAGAAAGGTTTACTAAATTGAAGGCTTTAAGGTTACTTTTTCTAAACAGCGACCAAAGGTGGAAATTACGGAACCACGGCACATTGAATTTTATGTTGTTTCCCACCATTTTCTTGAGCTCTTTCTCTTGAAACGATACATTGTAACCGTCTGACCTCGACATCTCTATCTTTACAGAGACCGGACAAAACTCCATTTGTATGACTATATGTGTAAGACACCCCAGACTGTCTATATGCTATAAACAATAACCTTGCTTCTGATCATTGATGGAGCAGCTATAATGATATTGTAAACTAGCGCTCCAAACTGCATTCAGAAAACAAGTGTTTTTAAAGTTGTTATTCCTGAACCAAGACACGATGGAGTCTGGTTAGTCCGACCTATAAACAATATGCACAAAGCAGCAATAGTGGTTCTGAAATGTTGTTGGTGCCCACATGGAGGGAGGCCCTCCTCCAGTAATGCGAGTAAACACAGATCACACGATGAGAAGCACAACGTTAGCCGGTTTCAGTGACAACGGAGAAAGTCTTTGCTACTTCCTCTTTCAGACGTTACTTCCTTTTAAACCTAGAAAGCAGTGAGTTCACTAACAAATAGATTCAAAGACGTCTTTCTACCGCTTGGATTTTAATTTTGTTCCACTGAAGCAGCATGT
>CM070090.1:8603167-8665667 GCA_036178185.1 Liparis tanakae | reverse complement strand
GTCCTGAAAGGGGCGGGCCTGATTCATGTTATATTTGTGTGCGGGAGCCGCGGCGGCGTGTTGGCAGCCGGCCTGTCGGCCGTTTGTGTTTAAGCTTCACGAGTTAAACTGTGTTGACACTTTGACAGCTTCCTGTTATAATAAGACTCCAAAGCAGGTTTCTTCCCTCATCGTTCCCCGTCACAACTGTGTCAGTCTATTATGGTGTTTTTGTTGTTGTTTTTAGGGGAAATTATGCTCTTGCTTTGTGTGTGTGTGTGTGTGTGTGTGTGCGCGTGTGTGTAGGTCTGCATCTGTGTGTGTGTGTGTGTGACAGACAGAGCCAGATGAGCAGGCAGATGTTTCCTCTGTCTCCACACCGACTGTCTGAGAAAGACTGACAACAGCTGGACCAATGCCAGACACACACACACACACACACACACACACACACACACACACACACACACACACACTTCTTTACCTTTTTTATTTGTGCTTTTGTTTGTGAGATACAATATTGTCTTCCTAACCGTTCGTGGATTGGCTGGTTGAGATTTGGTTGGATATAATTGTCCTTTGATAATAATCGAGAGAACTCTCTCCCAGGCCGTAATAGAACATCATGTTATTGGTGATCTACCAACAACCAAACCCTCTTCATACCTCACTAAACATGTATCACACACAATATTGTCCCGCAGCTGAGAGCTGGAACATGTTGCCCTATCTAGTTGTTTTCCATATTTAGGGATGGTTTTATGTGTTTTTTTGGAAACAATTATTTAAATGCAACAACGTGAGGGGAGACCGGCGACACTTATTTGTTTATTTCTAAATCTACTGCTGCAGGACCAGAGTCCAACGGCCTCCTGTCTTAACATTATCATGATAAGCGAGATGTCCTCAGAATTGGACCTTGGAAGAGTTATTATTGAGCCTTTGACACGACTCAAACCGGCCCTCAGACCAACGAGTGGTCCGGTTCTCCGACCTTGAGGAAACACAATGGTGCGTATGTGAGAGCGGAAATACAGTTTGAAGATATGGATTCATCGTTCAGGTCCGGGTAGGAAAAGACAGATACAATACCAACCGCCGGAGATATTAGAGATATTAGAGATGTAGACCTTCATCAGACAAAAAGGGACATCAGAGCATCGAGTGGGACCCCATTTAAATGGTTACAGTGTAGGATTGTCCAAGGTGCATTCTGATTGGTCCGGGGACTTTGAACGTAAAATGCCAAGACCTACTACACAGTGGTAGCTACAGGGGTTTTAGGTGTGATGTTAGTTCAGTTTTCGAGGCCACCCCCCCAAAAAAAAGCTGCCATCATGCAAACAATGAGTCCCGTTAGGCACCGTTTGTTCGAGCCCTCGCCAAAGGACGAGCATGCAGAATAAAAGCGTTGAACTGTACCATGTTGCTCTGCCCGGCCTCGTTCCTCCCCTGCATACTTGGTGTGCCGGTGGGTGTTTCCTCTCTGATGGAAAGATGTATAAAGTGCAACGTTTAGATGTTTTTTTTCGAGCCTCAATTACAAATTTGAATTTCGCATTTTTCCTTCTTCTTTTCTCTAACCTGTGGGACTGCGCCAGTATTCTCTGCGTGAAACAGGTGAGCCTCCGCGTCTCTTCCCGGTACCTCAGCAGGTCTTGGGTCAGCAGGTTGCGGAGCGCGCACAATGCCTCCTCCTGGAACACCAACCTCTCTGATTGGAGCAGACGCTCGGTGACGGAGGCCTGGAGCTCCCGACAAGTACACAGCTGAAGCTGCGGAGGAGAGTGAACAGTCGACACATGATAAGGGGGCTGCCCTGACAGAAATACAGCGATCTCATTGGTCAGATGACACCTAGGTTAAAAAAACACTTTCAATATGATTTATGGTCAATTTGTTCTATAAGGCAATAGAGTTGTTGCGTTGATCGGTTTTATATGTCAAGGAAATGATCTCAGAATATACAGCTTTTCTCAATCTTAGACATTTGGATGATTATTTCACTCATTTCATAATATCATATATATTTCTCCAGTGTGGTTGCACAGCAGCTCTCTGCGTGGCCACTTACAGCGGACGTCTGAAGGCTGGAGTTCCTCCTCAGATCCTTTTCGGTTTGTTTCTTCTTCTCCTGAAGATTGAAGAGGTCAGAGGTCAGCAGTTGCCGGCGGTCTTCAATCTGCAAGAGTCTGAAAACACAAAAGTACAAACACGTTGAGTTTACAAAACACATGAAAAACATGTATTGGCCACCACAATGTCAGGTTTGACAGCTAAAATAATAAAGTAAATACTTATACAAATAGTTACAAGAAGACACAGTGGTACTGTTCTACTTCAACCAATTATTTACCCTTTTTATATTTACATTTTTGTATGTAAATGCACCCAATGGGATTGTATTATCTGCAGTATATATATATTATATATATATATATATATATATATTCTGGTTTATACGTATTTGTCTGCTGAGCATACAAATAGAGAAATACACACACATGTATATATATACTGACGATGGATACAGCATCACATTTTCTTTGATGCTTTACTTCAGAATTTTTCTTGGGATATAAAAAATCTCAGAATGAATAACAAAATGTTGTGGTCTTGGGATTTGAACCGTCAACCCTCCGGTCTCTCCTCCCGAGCCCTCAAAGCGAAGCCTTCCTTGAGCAAACACAGCAGTGTTTTCATAGATACACGCAGAGCTGAACAGCTGATGCAGAGAGTTTAATGATTAATGCTCAATGTTAACAGCTGATAAATATATAACATTTAAAACAATCCCCCTCTCCACACGCTACAGCCGTCACACTCGCAACTTACAGTAGAGAGAGTAAGAGTTTAACTAGCAGTAGTACTAGTTGTGGTATTATTAAGGATGATTGTAGTACTAACAACTAAGAGGGACACAGATAAAAGTATTTATTTATTTATATCTGCATCTACATATTAAGTATCCAGCCATAACAATGCCCCTCTGTATGAGGCGTCAGAGTGTAGTTCACCACGTGTCCACTGGGAGGCACTAACCCTCTGTAACAGAGCGTCAGACCAGCAGAGACAAGTTTTGTTTTTTGTTGAGGAGGAGGAGGAGGAGGAGGAGGAGGAGGAGGAGGAGGAGGAGGAGGAGGAGGAGGAGGAGGAGGAGGAGGAGGAGGAGGAGGAGGCGGCTCATCTGAGGGGAAGCCTTTGATGAACCAACGGAAGAAGTGACAGAAAGACAAATGAGTGGAAAATGACACAAACAACGGCACGGCAGCACAAAGGCCCTCTGGGAAATATATTAGCACGCTGTTAATGAGGTTTGCGTTATGAGAAGGACATACATCTGAAGTAAAACCATAAAGGCCTCCATGACCTCTCTGATCTGTTTGTTGGCTTTTTGTTGGATTTGTTTATGGATAATCAAAAATGTATGTCAAAGGAAAATTATATTCTAACCCAAAGATATGTCACTGAAATATAAATGTATGTAAAGTATGTGTAGACTATTTGAGTTCAATGTAGGATTACTTTTTATATTTACAAATTGAATTAATGATTTTTTTATGATAATAACATTGTTATAAAGCTTGCATTTTGTCTTTTTCTGCCCACAATGCTTCTTTGTGGTGAAGTCACACACTTCTATGAACAGATTTGAGTCTCACTCCGAAAAGCAATCAGCGGCTCTGTCAATCACGATTGTTACTGACTGGGAACTTTTCGAAAGTCGGAACTTTTGAGGCCGGTTATCGTTTGCATTTTTTTTACTTTAGGAAAAATATCACAAAATAAAAAGTAATTCACATGTAATACACTTATTTATCTCAAATTGCTGCTGTAAAAATATAATAATAATAATAATAATAATACTAAGTCTCAGAATTTAGGTTAAAACCGTAAATCAACCAATTAAAAATGATGATTCCCCCCCCCTTCATTTTTGCACATTATATTTTAATTATTTATATTTTCTGGTTTGGGTAGAACTAAAAAGGCGTAATTCACCTAAACAGAAACAGCATTACCATGGCAACCTGTACAACAGTCCAGCTCTTCCGCGACTGACGATTCCCGTTATTCTAACTTCAGCTCAGAAATCTCGTGAGATGTTTCCTGCTTTGTTTGAGTTCAGTGTTCAGCACGAATCACGATCTCGAGAGGAATCTCGAGGAGATCTCAAGAGTCTGAAGCTTCGTGCAAATGAGCTAGTTTGTTACCTGTCAATCAAAATCGATCTTCACCAATCAAATGACTTCATTAAAACGCTGCGGGTGGCGGGAAAAATCATCCATCGGTGTGAAAAGACAGTAATTACCAATGAATATCAGTGTGTGAACACACATGCACACACACACACATATACACACACACAGCCAGCTGTCAGTGTGTTCTGATTAGGTGCTTACGTACAGAAACGCGTGAATAGGGCTCCATAATTGCTTGCATGTATGTGCCAAACACATTTCCCTCCATAATTGCAGGTGGAAAAATGTGTGGGCGTTATTTATGTGTTTTTCAACAAAAAAATGTATCTCACCGCTTGCAGCTCGTCGCATATATAAATGTTCCCTGCGTCGAGGTCACATGGGATATCTACACTGTGTGCGCGCACCTATAGCGCAACCCATCTCGATGGGTGGATTCCACCCCGCAAATCGTTTCTATCGCAGACAAAAGGTGACGCTGTCAACACGTATGTAAATACACGCGCCTCGTAGTGTTTGTGTCAACACGTTCTACATGCACATCTGCAGTCGTAAATAAACCGTTCAAACGGTAGACTGTACATAGGAAGTGGACGGAGTCGTCACAACGTGGCCCCGTTGGTTTGTGCACCGCCGTATTGAAGCCTCGAGTTTTGCGAGTTAAGAACAACCATAAGGTGAGTAAGACATTTTCATGCGAAGTGTCAGAGCGAACTTCCATGAAAAGGAAAACACACCGTGAAAGGGGTTACAGTTCTAGAATAAAAACACGACAACGTTGAGAACAGACCCGTATTAGCAACCTGTCCGTCGCCTCGTAGCCTCGCCCAGAAGCACACCCTGCTTTCTGGTCTATTTGGCTCATTTGTTATAGACTTCTATACAACCAGATGAGAGAATGCAGGTTTAAGGCCCTTTGGCATTGGGTTTCTCTTTTTTCAGACTCATCGATCGACGTATTGATTTTAAGGATAGACATTTAAGAGTAGACTGAAGACTTTCCTCTTTGACAGAGCTTATAGTGAGGGCTGAATCAGGTTCACCTGATATGCTGCTATAGGCTGATAGGCTGCTGGGGGACGTTTAGGATACACTGAGCACCTCTCTCCTCTTTTCTCTCTCCTTGTGGATGAATTTGTATCTCTCTATTGCACATGACTAACTCTGCTTTCTCTCCGGAGTCCTTTTGACTTCATCGGACCCTATGAGACGGCATAGATCATCTGCCTGATGGAGCATCGAGGTCTGGATCGTGAAATATGTCTACTACCAACCATGGCCCTGCTGAGTCTCCGCCCACTCCTCCTGTATACCTCCATCTGCCTGATGGATCGTGGAGGTCTCGATCGTGGAATATGCCTACTATGAACTATTCATACACTCTGATCACCTGCAGCCTGTGAATAAAAAGAGTGCAAATGAAGAAGAAGAGGGGCGATGAAAGATATCGAGTACAAACAGGGATTAGAACCGCTCACTAAGGGCAACGTGACTCGAGAAAAGATAATAAACAGCTGAGGGGAGGAAGAGAAGAACGCAGGAATATTTTGACAGGGTGAGCAGCAGGAAAGACAGATAGAGAGGGGGATGAAGACAGAGAGAAGGGGATGAAGACGAGATGAATCATGTTTAGTTTTGTTTGGTTGCACAACGATCAGAAAGGACTAAAGAAAGAAAGAACAGAGACAAAGTGAAAAAGAATCAATAAAAACAGGTACAGAGAAGAAGAGGAAGATGAAAACGAGGAGAGTTGGCAGACTTCAGCTGGGGTTTTTCCAAACTGCCAGTCTGCCTGTTAGTCTTGGCAACCAGCTGAACTCTCCTTGCATAACCAAACCAAAGACTCTTTTACGTCAGAAAATACCTCGTTAAACCCCACAGAGCTACCTCGTCCGAGTCTTTGTGGGCTTTGTGCTGTCGTTGCTTTAAAAACAGAGCAGATCAGGGATTCATGTTGGTTTTATTTCAATAAACCTCGACGGGAATATCAGCATTAGTTTGTCGATGATGATTAAAATCGGAATATAAAGAATCCGGGTTAGTTTGGTGGTTGGTTTCCCCCAAATAGACCTCCCTGTATCTGTCTTCAGGTCTCAGATACAGTG
Source organism: Liparis tanakae (assembly GCA_036178185.1). Lineage (NCBI taxonomy): Eukaryota > Metazoa > Chordata > Actinopteri > Perciformes > Liparidae > Liparis > Liparis tanakae. Next base: position 8,659,381 of record CM070090.1, on the reverse strand, counting down.
GAGCTCCACAGAATTCAGTTTAAGTTGCTCAAAGCTGAAAGTTGGCGTTTAAAAATATTAATAAGTAACATAAAGAACAGATACATTTGATAAGACAAAATGCACCAACAAAAAGAGAAGATTTTATGTTTTTTATGTTATGTTTTTTTGCCGTTTTTATTTGTTTTTATGTCGTTTGTTCCTGTCAATTAAATAACTATTGGAAATTGTGACGCACGTTGCATGATCTCTCATAAACCAAACAATAGAGCAAGTAGCCTCTCGGCCCAGACATGTTTCTCTCCAGAGGCAGCGGCCTCGTTGGAACGCCTTGCTCCTCCCTGGAATACTGCAGGAGAGGAACTAAGGCGTTTAGAGTGTCTTTAATAAGTGACATCCAGGTTCAAGGAAGTAGCAGGATAAAAAAAAAAAAACAAGACGCGATTCCTCACATTCTTGTCAACAGCTGATCCTTGGAAGGTCAACGTTTAAAAGGCCCTTCAACAGCAACTTTATGCTGGGCCGTCCCTCTGCTCTGAATGCTTCCGGTAACTCAAGACAAGTGTTTTCCATAAAACGATATAAACGACATAAAAAGATTCAGGAGAAAGTTGGAGGATGAACGTGAAAGGAATTGTTTAAATTTGTTTACACTTAAGAGCTTCAGGGTGGCCGACGCATGTAATTATTGCAATTGTGTTCGGATATCTCGGGAAGCAATCCATGTAATGGACTATAACTATAGAATTAAGAATACAAAAATAAAAAAGAGGAACAAATGAACAACACGTGTGTAAATCGCCTCCATTAATTGACCTCTGAGCCCATTTCCAAGATTACAAATTAAAAGTATGGACGTTATAATGCGGTTCTAATGCAGTGTGCTGCCTTGGAGGTCGCGCTTTACGTAATGCTCTTCCGGAAGACCGTTACGTCGGCTTTAGCTCCACCGCAGAGCTGTGGGGTCCACAACTGGGTTGGGATTATTTGTTGGAAGACTTTTAAAAGAAGGCCTCGCTATCACCTCGACAAAGACACTGAACTACAGCAGAGTTTTGAAGAACTGTTTCAGAAGTTCTGGGGTGTGAAAGCTGCTCGATTTCTCTCCTCTTTTCCCACACGAAGCCCAGCCCTGTGCGCTGTGTGCGTTACCTCACGAGCCTCCTCAACGCCAAGGAACATCCCCGGCAAAATGAAAGCAAGGTGACGTCTTCTTTCCAGTAAGCCGAGTGGATATCACGTTGGGCAGGGCCCCGTGATGGAGGCGTGTAACCGTGTATAATAAGAAGCCACTCATTAGGCCTTTGATCCACGCTGTGAAAGGGGCCAACCGCACTTGGCGATGAGAACCAACGCTGCTGAGAAATAGAAGACGATTTCCTGGAAATTTGTAAGAATAGTGTGTGTGTGTGTGTGTCCTGGCACACCTTGAATCCCGAGATGTGTTTTAGCTTGCCTAGTCTTACAGAATTGAGACCAGTCGAAGTGTTGGGTCTGCCAGACTTCTCATGGCAGCAGTACAGAGAAGAGGAGCGAACAACAGGGCGAGGCGGCAGCCAGCGACAACCATCTGAGCGTTTCGCCTAACGGAAACTCAGGAAATTTTACCCGGAGCTTTCACGTTCTCACGTTTTAGGAAACAAGTTTCAACATCTACATGTAGAGGTGTCCAAACTAATTAATATTAACTTTTTGTTCTAGGAAGCCTAATGTCCCAACCCTTTGTCGCTCCATTCGGCGTCCGTAGCACGGAGGCACCCGTTATCGTCTGGATGAACGGTTGCTACTATGTCGGATTTAAAGCACAACGTTACTCGTCATTGCGAGATGCCCAGAGCAACTGACGTAGCACAAGTAGTGACAAAGTCTGCGCCGGTCAAACAAACACTGGACCTTCACCCAGGAGATCAATGTCTGTGTCCCGTGTGAAACCAAGTGCACGTTGACTTCTTGTACCTTACTGTTATTACGTAACTTACCTACTTTGACCCTAAACACAATCTTTTCCTGAAACCTAACACCAAGTCTTTTTGTTGCGTAAGAAAACCTGAAAAAACCTGCATGGAAAGTTAATTTTGCGAAAATAGAAATAAACACGTAGCGAGTGGAAACTTGACAGCACTGACCAACTGATTTTTTGATGAGAAGGACCAAACAGGATGTGGACTGGTATCCGTGGAGGTGTCAACTATTTTGTGCTGAAAGGCAGCTTATTATTTACTTAGTGTTTATAATGTTGCACGCAACCGTTTTATAAAAGCAATAAGGTACTCGAGGCAGTACTGTATCGTCAATAATGTTCTGTTCAAGGGTTTCCCTGAAAACACCGTTGAAGCGGACATTATTGACGATACGGTACCGCTTCTCGTACGTTATCGCTTAAGTATAGTATCAGTCATTTTGAGATTTATGCATTGTAATAAACATTCTCAACAATCTTAATTAACTTTTCCAACGCCTGAAGGGATGTTGAAAGACAGAGAGATGTAGTTACAGTCTGGCATTATTTAATCAATCTGTGACAAATCAGAAAACTGATCAGTAAACAAGAATGTAACAACAATGCAACCAAACAAGGATAAGTAAAAATATAAATAAAGATTTGCTTATTCTTGACTTTTGGGAAGGGTACGTATACACAGAGTAAGACATCAATCTGGCCTTAACAGCTCACAAAAAGAGAGTCAGTGGAGCACACACACACACGCACATGCACATACACAAGCACACGCACACACGCGATCCTGTTGTTCTTTCCGGCGGAGCAGAACCTGCTGCCGTTATGAGATACAGAGAAACTCCTCCGTGTTTCAGCTCTGTGACAAAACCCCACAAACCAGCTGCCTCCGCCTCCTCCATGTTCAAACACCACATGACTCGGTCCCGGTTTATAAGGATACCAGAGTATACTTTCAGAAAGAGGAAGTAGGGGTTTTGCCAAAAATGCTACATTTATAGCAGGTTTGGGAATATTTAGGACATTGTTCCACGTGAAGAACCAGGCTTGAAGAATGAAAGCTAAAGAGATTTAATTTTTTATCTAGGTGTGTATTTCAGTACCCCGTATGCTTGCTGTATGCCCTGCTTATGGAATCAATATTTTAAGAATGATACGTTTATTCTAAGGACCCAATATCTTTACAATCATATTTTAAGGAGGGAGTGCGTCCAACTTTAGGAAAGAAAGAGTTTCTGGATAATTGTATATATTTGTGAAGGGCACCAGGGTTTAATTAAAAGTGAGAAACTGTCCATCACACCAAAGTTAGCAAGCATCCTCCCTGCTGAAGTGTCCTTGAGCACTTGTGCGCGCGCGCGTGTGTGTGTGTGTGTGTGTGTGTGTGTGTGTGTGTGGACAGACAACCCAACACATGCAACGCCCAGCAGGCCAATGGGATAGGACTCACTGTGCGCGTATGCTGCTGAGCTCCTGCTCTGTGCGTCTCTGCAGCTGCTGGAGGCGAAAGGTCAGCTCCTCGCTCACAACGGCAAACCTCCACAGTCCTCTACCTGCGTCGTCCTCGCACGGCGAGCCCTGATCCTGAGAGGGGAAGAGGAAGAAGAGCAAAAGAATTCACAGAAAGCTTGGGAACACGCCCTCTGGCAGCCATGTTGGAGGTGCAGTGATGAGGTAACGGTGAAAAGGGAAAGCAAATATTTCATTAACATGTCACATTGTCTTGAGAGTTGAGACACATGGGCCACTGGGGGCCGGCCTCCTTCCATGGCCTCCTCTCTACCTCCTTCTGTTTCATGGATTGTGGTCTGGATCATGGTGGTCCATGCCTAGAACTAATTATTCATACACTCTGTCATACTCATTGAATGTGTTTATATAATGATTTAATGATTCCTTCTGTACACATTACATCTATTGATTCTGTCCATCCTGGAGAGGGATCCTCCTCTGTTGCTCTCCTGAAGGTTTCTTCCCTTTTTTTCCACATGAATTTTTTTTCTTCTATTTCTTGAAGTTTTTCGTGATCCGATGTGAGGTCCTGGCACAGGGATGTGTACACATTGTAAAGCCCTCTGAGGCAAATTTGTAATTTGTGATTCTGGGCTAAACTAAATAAACTGAATTGCATTTAATTCCCCCCCCCCCCGCAGGACGCAGAGGAATTAATGTGCGCCTTCATCTCAAGTTGCCGTAACTTCTCCAAAGCTCTGCTGCTAAACAAGAAGGAAGGAGGGACCACTTCTCTCCAGTCTTAGCTACGCTGCACTGGCCGCCTTCAGCCTCCAGAATTGATTTTAAAGTCTGTTTATTTGTCGGCGACAGAGCTCTAAACGGCTTAGGCCCGGCCGACGTCACATTCCCTCCATGTTCCTCCACCACCCTGAGATCCTCTGCTGCCGGCTTTCTAACTCCTCAAAACCGCTCAAAAAAAAAGGAAATTGAAGATGCAGCCCCCCCCCCCTCCCCCAGTTTATGCTTCACAATTGCGAAGCATTAAATGTTAGCGAGAAATCCTCTGCTGACATTTTCAAGCAGCTCTTTCGCCAAGCTTTTTATTTTTTTAAACAGCTCTTTATGTATGTTACACAGTCTCTCTGTTTCTTTCAAATGTTTGTTATGCATTTTAATTGCCCTTATGTCTCAACACGTTGCTTTTTTAAATTTTATTTTATTTGTAAAATATTTTATAGCTCTTCTTTATGTATAGAAACCCTTTTAATTACTTTAAATGTGAGTCGAAAAATGCATGCACTCTTCCTACCACTTATATGTATTTTTGTATTTGTTTGTAAATGTACAGCACAAATATAGAATATTTTGATTAATATAATATGATTATTATGCTAGCCTACATGTAACATTAAAATGTCAACATTCTTTTAGAAAGAAAAAAAAGATACATGATTTCAATGTTTTTTTAAAGGCTCTCCTGTCTAAATGATTCCTCATCACTCAGAGCGTGTGTCGGTCCTGTGTTCGATACGACAATGTGCCCGACGACACCTCGGCTCGGAGTCGTCTGTCGTCTCCGTTTGTCAGACGTAGCAACATGTCGAGTAAAGCAGAAGAGAGAGGGATGAATCACCGGCTGGAGGAGGAGGAGAAAGCGAGGAGAGACAGACACACTGACAGTGAGTCAACTGGTAAGACCAACGAGAGGAGGGAAAAGGAGACAAGGTAGACGAGAGGAGATGAAAAGGAGACGAGGCAGACGAGAGGAGGGAAAAGTAGACGAGGGGAGGTGAAAAGGAGACAAAGTTGGCGAGAGGAGGTGAAAAAGGAGACGAGGGGAGGCGAGAGGAGGTGAAAAGGAGACAAGGGGAGGCGAGAGGAGGTGAAAAGGAGACAAGGCAGACAAGAGGGAGAACAAGGAGACAAGACAGACACAAGGGGGAAAGGAGACGAGGTAGACAAGAGGAGTTGAAAAGGAGACAAGGTAGAAAAGAGGAGGTGAAAAGGAGACAAGGCAGACACAAGGGGGGAAGGAGACGAGGTAGAAAAAGAGAGGGAACAAGGAGACGAGGTAGACAAGAAGGGGGGAAAAGGAAACAAGGCAGATGAGAGGTGTTGAAAGGGAAACAAGGTAGACAAGAGGAGGTGAAAAGGAGACGAGGCAGAAAAGCAAGAGACCAAGTCGGAGTCGGTGACGTTGCGAGTGTGAACTTGAGTCTGCTCAGCGAGCGTCTGGGCAGAAAGAGAACAGACCGACTGAGTCATGCTGGCAGAACACGGCGGTCGCCCTCCTCCTCCTCCCCTCCTCCTCCCCTCCTCCTCCTCCCCTCTATCTGCCTGTCTGTCTGAGAATGCCATCTTTTCCAGCCATCACACTCTTCTGTTTCTTCTTGTTTTTTATTTATTTTTATTTTTATTTTTATTTATACAGGAGATCGACATCAAGCACGAGTCCCCTGAGGCAAACCAAAAACAACGGTCTTATTTGAATCCCCGGGGGATGTTTAAAAAAGTTTGGCCTTTCTCCCTAAGCCTTCTGAAAGATGACAAGTATCCAATAAAGTCGGGGAACGCCGTCTTTCAGAACACCGCCTCGAGAGAGAGATCAACGTCGAGGGCAAAGAGAGGGACGCAGAGTCCCTGCGGGGAAATGGAGAGAAGGATCAAGAGAAACACACAAAGAGAAGAAAAAAAACATAAGGAGAAAAAGAGTGAAGGCAATGCTGAGCAATTAGCCCCGTGCCCTCTGGCCCAGATTTATGTTTAAAAAAAACATACGGTGGGAAAAAAGGAAAAAAAGACTCCCAATGACTTTCAACGTCAGCAAAGACAGATCGACACCTGAAGGCACCGGTAATAATCATCTCACTGTTTTTCACTGGAGGCGTTGTGTGTCTGATTGCAGGGAAGCTGTCCACCTTCGTGTTACTTTAGTAATTAACTCGCTGAAGAATAACAGTAAAGTGTTCCCATACAATCTGCCCACCTGGGAAATGTGGCCGTCACTATCCACTTGCAGAGTAACACATAAAAAGTATAACATTTATAAGACTCCAACATAGACAGACCTTCTGTACTGATAGTTTTTAGTTGTTGATTATAATGCACTTTTAAAACGTACAAGCCAACCGTGGATTGTTTTTTAGATGACCTCTTCTCTCGTCTCCGCTTCACTTTGGCAGGCGCCATAAGAAACTGTTTCGAAACTGTAAACTAAAACAGGAGCCACTCAGGACGCATTGTATCCCTCTTTTTCATGACATGTCATTTAGCATACACTTTTATCCAAATCGACTTACAATAAGTGCGTAAACTAAGAGTACAAACTCGGAACAACAAGAATCCAGAAAGTGACATTTCTTCAAGAAAGTCGAACTAGAAAAGTACCATAAGTAAGAGCAATTTAAGTGCCACTGAAGTGCTAATCTGTTTTTTTTTAATCCAGATATAGTCGGAAAAGATGTGGTTTTAGTTTCATTACCACTATACCGCTGACCACAGGCCCAGTATCATTGAATTCAAAAGGTTTTCGGGGTGACACTGTCCTCGTTGGTCTGCGACGTCCTGCAAAAGAGACGACAAATCATGGACTCCCAGAAGAAGAGGTCCTCGACACAACTCTGTCTGCTGCTTCAGCACCACGGACAGAGCCATGGATTTATGGAAACAGAGTCGCTTTTGACATCCAGAGCCGTGGCGGGCCGTGGTCGGGCGCCACGAGTTTCAACCAGTACAAAGCTCAGTTGCATAAAGGATCGATGTCATCCAGCGAGTGACGGAGGACGCCTCAGTGTTCTGAGCGACTCAAAGGATCCTTTGTCCCGGCAGCGGACGGATGGTTTTGACGGACACTTTTAGATGTGGTCTTTAGAAGTGGCATCTTTTAGCTGTTAATCACGCCTCAAACGGGCTCTTTATGCTGTGATTTATGTGCTGAGTGCCGTAAACTGAATTTTTATATCGTCTCTTTCCTGTTTTCTGAGTCGAGTTGAGTTCCCCCATTGTGAGTGTAAAAAGAATACATATTTTGCATTACCGTAGCACTGTTTATTCAATTTAAAAACGTGTAGCATTACATAATCACTAAAATGATAGCAAGTCCAAAGTAATAAGGGTTGATACACTTCAGTTAGTATTGATTTGTCATCATTTACCTGTTGCTCCTCTGTGAAGGGGGAATGGAGGACGTGAACTTTGTCTTCTATCAGCTGCCGTAGTTTGTCAAGAGAAGCAGGATAGTCCTCCCCGTCTCTTTGGAACTCTTGGGTCTTTAAAGAGAGAGAGAGAGGGAGATAGAATGAGTATTTCATCAACTTTCATCACAGTAACACTCACACAGTAAACCCGCCTTATATTTCACAACCATACTTCTCTAGCAGCAACCAAACACCTCTGGGAGTCCGATCCCATTGGCTGCTGCTGAAGTGAAAACGTCTTGAAAATAAATCTCTATTCTAAATGTGCATTTTGGTTGTAGAACACCTTTCATTCGAAGGACATCCTGTAATTTAAACTTTAACTAAATCAAAACCCAATGGTCCAAAAATCCGAAGTGGCCAGAGGCAGCGTGACGTCGCCCAGCGGCTTCCTGCTGCTGTCAGGCGCCACAACACTGCAGTAGATCGCTGGAGATCCTGGCAAACTCAGCACTTTACTTTATTTTTTCCCTGTATATTTATTATTTAGTTTTTTAGTATTGTTATTGTGTTTTGTATTTTATACTTATTTTCATTAATGCTCTGATGTGCACCGCTGCTGTGATTTTTGAAGTGTCCCCACTGTCGGACAAATAAAGGAATATAAAAAAAGATTTAAAAAAAATCAAATGCACTACAGTTCAGAAGTCTCGAGTTAAGCATGTGGGCCATTGCCATCATCTAAGTATTAAGATATTTTTAGGAAACCAACAATGTTACAATAACCTTTTATGAACTGTGAACACAAACTGTGAAAGGGTTGAAGTGTTATGACAAAAACCCAAACAACTCCCAGACCAGAAAACACTGTGATGTTGACCTGTCAATCACAAGGTAGCCCCGCCCTAAAGCATACATGCTTCATGATCTATTAACGATATGAACATCACGTTGCATTGAAGAAGACCTGAAACTAGGGATGGAGATCATGAACTCATCTTTACAATGAATACATCAAGAGAGACGTAGAGTGATTTTCTCATTAACTTTACAATCAGACTTCTTCATACCACCAGAGGAGTCGCCCTGCTGGTCAGTGGAGAGAATGCAAGTTTAAAACACTTCCACATTGGCTTCACTTTCCAGCATGTGAGGCTTCCCCTCGGTCCCAATCTGCCTTTTCTCAGAGCGATCGTGTCTGGGAGGAGACGTCAGGTGGAGGTGATGTAGAAATATGACTCTCTGCTAGCTTTGACTTTGATGGATCGCCTCGCTTTGTGGACGTCATGGTCGAAGTCTGAAGCGGAATGAGTCAGAGATAGAACCACACAATCTGATATCTCTGATGGGTGGGCTGAATTTCGTCACACAAAAAAAAGAAAAAGTGAAACTACATAACCTACATAAAAGGTCTCTTCTTATTGAAGCATTTCGAGAACTCTTAATTAAGAACCTGTGCGTTGCTTTCAGCTGTGAAAATGTGAAAGTGCTCAGTGGTATAGCATCAGAAATGCCCGGTGTTTTTCTTCTTCTGAGGTGTTGTTCACCACAACACATCTCTGCCTACTGAACAGACTCAGAGCTGGTAGGAGCCTCCCACCCACCACTGTTCAAAGCCTACCACAGAGAGCCATTGTGAGACGGCGCTGAAGCGGCTAACCCGCGTGGCTCCTATGTACGGGTTTTATCTTAAAGGAGGAAATCAATCTTCATACATATTCATAAAAAAACTACAGATGGACGGCAGGCAATTAATTCCCTCACTCGGCGTATGAGTGGCTCTATTCACAACACGAGTGGGCTGGGTTTTCATGACACAGTGAGCCTGTGTTGTCTGATTAAATGCAATCAAAACAAGTCCATTGTGTTCTAATCCCTCTGAGAAAGATTACATGTGCAGACAGGACTTTAAGGCAGCAGAGAATGGGAATTATAGCTGTTAAAAGGAGGATGGAGGTAAGGTAAGAACAAAACAAAACAAAATAAAGCAAAGTCCTTTCTTTAAGAAGAAGAACACACATCTCATTATAAAGTAAAACCGTCTATGCTGCTCATTTGTTTCAATTGGGAACACAAATCAGTAGTTTACAAATGTCATTTCAGGGTTTAACTGTTTGAGTGACCTAACATTGTTCGAGGTTTCGAGAATGAAACATTCCTCTACTACAGAATGCAGCAATCTGTATCACTTTCCACATGAAGACATTAAAGCTTCCTTTAACGAACAGCATTCCCGAAACACGAGGCCTTGTCCTGCTTACAGACTCTGAATTAATGCGGCCGATGTTTACTTTAGACTAGTCTGTAAGTGGAAGGCAAGCAGAGTTTAGACGGCAGAGTTTGTGTTCTAAGAACTGAACATTTCTAAATACCTCTTGCAGTTCAACACTCTGGCTACTTGTGTAATAACACTGTAAGTAGACGAGGCACAAGGACTTGTATTAAATATACCATGGCCTTAAAATATCTAGTTTAACTGTAACGCCAACTAATGTGTATTGTGTGTTGATGTCAAATCCACAATACTCAGTTCTATATATATATTTAGAACACACACACGCACACAGGCACACGCACACACACCTTAAAAAGTTGAGCAAACTTCTTTGACACTAAGACCGTAAAAGGAACCACCTTCAGCTAACCGTTTAAAATACTGAACTCGGCCTTTGTTCCTGCAGTAATCCTTTCAAAAGAGAGATCTCACCGTTCTGGTGCCATTTAATAGCACAAGGTTTCTAAATAAAATACTCACTGCAGGACCTGGAGAGAGAGAGGTGTTCATGGTGAGACGGACGGACTCAAAACTCATTGCCTGACTGAGCTCAGACCCCAGGGGGGTTCCTGTGTGTGTGTGTGTGTGTGTGTGTGTGTGTGTGTGTGTGTGTGTGTGTGTGTGTGTGTGTGTGTGTGTGTGTTAGAGGGGGCGGGGGGCTGCACTACTGTGTACATGGAGATGACCCTGACTACCACCTCCCCACTGACCAGAATGGTTAAGCAGGGAGAGAGAGAGAGAGAGAGAGAGAGAGAGAGAGAGAGAGAGAGAGAGAGAGAGAGAGAGAGAGAGAGAGAGACTGCTGGTTAATATCCGGCCAGAGCTTGTCAGAGTTGCTGTGCTTGATTGATTACCGGTAGTTCACTCAACCTGTGTGTGTGTGTGTGTTAGGAAAAATAAATAATACACAAGCTATACATGAAGGCACATGTCCTATAGACTTACAAAAGAAGATAAGATGAACTAAATAATAAAAAAGTGTGTCTCAATTCTTCATTTTCCACATTTGGAGAGAAAAACAAGAAGAAAAAAAAAAAGCTCATCTCATCTCTTGTAAGGAACAACAAAACCACACCTGAACTGAGGTTGAGTTATTGGATCACAAAGTTCAAGTCTTCACAGTGTTTGGGTGGGGCCTGGTGACTGGCGGGGGGCCAAGTCAGACACACCTTGATAAGCTGGCAGGTATGGGGAGGGGCGGAGCCTCCCTGCAGGTCTGCAGCCCTCTCTCTCTCTATCTGTCTCTATCTGTCTCTCTCTCACATGTGTTGACTTTGCTCTTTTCGGGCCTTGTTTCTGCTGTCTCTTTATCTCTCAAACACACACACACAGAAATGATTGAATGTAACATGATTATGATTCTGACACCCTGGCCAGATGGCGCAGTGGTCAATGCAATCCAAAATACCAGAGAAAAAAGGGAAAATATTTGACTACGAAACTACTAAAAATGTAAATGTCCTCTGGGTGTCGTTAAAAGGCTGTAAAAGCACATTCTCCGCGTAGCAGGAATGATGATTCATTTAAATATGTTCCTGTATTTTTATTTTGTCATCATGTTGGGAGCCTCAATTAAGGTCAGATCACCAAACATAATTGGATTCTTCCTCTGTGGAGCATGAATATTTACTTCCCATTCAGCTCATTTGATGGAAATCGGGCCCATGATCTGAGGAATGACTCGCTGTGGACTGAAGCGTCGAGCTAACCGAGCCAGCAGAGCAGTTTCATATAATTAAAAAAAATAATCGGTGTAGCTTTACATTTAAGTCCTTTATTTCCCTTCCCAAAAAAGAAACTTTCCGATGGAACAGCCTGATGAACATTCAGTTAAAGCTCAACAACACCAATAAGAGCGACTTCTCCTTCTGAGAAACTCAGAGGAGCGTCTCATTCTTTTCAGGTGAGACACTGCAGACTCTCCCTGTTTGAACAAATAGCACCGTGCAGTCAGAAGAGCTTGTTTTAGAAAGCAGGAAGTTATGAATCACTGAAGTCATGAATCACCTGTTGCTCACTTACTTAGGTCTGTCTTCACACTGTCTAGCTAACGTGCAGCCATTTAAAATCATTTGTATCATCTTGTCACATTTAATTGTATAGACATGCTTTAAATATATAAATATATATATATATATATACTTGGACATTACATTCCTAGAAATAAAAAGAGAATTGGGCAAACATATGTATAATAAATATATGATTATTTAAGACTTGATAAATCCACAAAGCTGAAATGCAAACTATTGTGGACTTTTGATTGTTTCTAAAAAAGGTAATAATCAGAATGTTTCAGATTTTCCATCCACCTCATTATCTGTCTTATCTGTCCATCTTCTCAGGGGTCAGAGGCCAGTGGCTCTTGATTGTCACGATAACCACACAAGTTGCTACTCAGCAAACAGAATGTGTGTGTTTGAATGCGTGTGTGTGTTTGTGTGTGCACGTGTGTGTGTGTGTGTGTGCGGAGGGAGCTCCCCTCCCCTGCATGCCTTGCTCATGACTCACTGCTGTGGTATGTCACTTGGTGTGCAGGTGCACTTTGATCCAGCAGCAGATCTACATGGGGAGGAGCGCCGCCCTGCAGGCTCACGACCTGACCAGGAATGTTTCAGCCTGACAGCGCTGTCTTCACTAAATACTGACGAAATGTAATTATGTTTACAGAAATATTACACAACATGCATATCGTATCAAATGATATGTCGGGTTGCTCAAGTTCCACAAAAGATACCATTTCACCCATTTGTTTCCTCCAATGATTCTACAATATAAAATGTCTATAACTAAAAGCCATTCATGATACAGTATGTAACACAGGTTCACGGTCAGTCAGTCACCGTATTACAAACTATTTAAAAAGACGTTCTTCTCTTTTGTCATGAGCGCACTCGCGTTTTACAAATAATTGTCTGGAAAAACTCAAATAAATTTAAGTAATATTCATTTTGATATTATTATGTTATTAAATGAAATACACAACAATATATTTCACTTAATAAAATGTTTACCAGTTGCTCATTGGCCCCAATTATTTCTGAAATCGCTAGGACACTTGCTGGCCTATTGTCAATAAAGAAACAATAAATAGCAAAATAAGAATATCCCAAACGTCTGTTATGTAATGCTCCATCGTGCAACGGTTGATGACACATGGCCGGCTCAAACTGCACTCATAAAGGGACCCAAGGCGATACGACAACAACAACAACAACAACAACAACAACAACAACAACAACAACAACAACTGGTGCGCTGCCAACACGTCAGTCAAAATTAGCGGCCTTTTGACAGTTTGGGTTTTACCGACAGGTCATTGCATAACCGACCGAATCAATAAATGTTCCCCACCGGCCCTACGGTTGACCTCCGCCAACCATGTGAAGTTGCAGTTTCCATTTGCATTCTCGAGTCGTGGCCAAAGACAAAAGGTTTTTGAGAGGTCACAGTGACCCTTGACCACCACATTCTAATCAGTTCATCCACCAGTCCAGGTTTGTGCCATTCCTGATAGACCGTGAGAATGGGAGAGGATGGATGGACAACCTGAAAACCTGATGCCTGGCAACAAAAATGTGCAAGTGAAAAAAACTTTAGGTCCTTTATATAACTTTTTTTCTCACACCTAAAAAATAATAAACACATTTGGGAAATTCAAATTGTGTTAATTTTGCTGTAGCACATCTAATAACCACTGTGTTTTTTTGTTTTTTTTTTGGGGGGGGGGGAGGCTGTGGGAAAGCCCTTAACATGTGCTGCTACCTGTAAATCCAGAGTGTGTTCACTCTCTCCCTCTCCGTCGCTCTCCGTCTGAAAAAACAGTCGAACCAGTTTGTCTGTATGCAACGACGCGGTGAATAAGCAACACAGCACCTCTCCTGTATTTGCTCCTCGTCTTCGCCCTGTTAATTGAAGCAGAGCCGAACCAGTTCCTCGGCATTTACACAAGTACATAAGTTTTGAGATCACACCTCTCTTTCTTTCTCCGCACGATCATTTTCTGTTCTTCAACACAACATGGCGACCAGTTTCTGCAGCCTGGAAAAGCAGACAGCGACAGAAAATGTGCAGCATTACCTCACGCCTTGTTGTCACTCTCTAAAGTGCCTTCCTTTAAAACCAGAAGACCAAATTGGCACCAAGTTGCAGCCGAAGAAAAGAGGATTTTCACTTTCAATGGCAAACTACATCACTGATAAAGTGTAGCATAAAATTAGGCGACTTCCGATAACACAACAACATCACATTGTCCTACGCACAGTGTGTAAACAAGACTGATTGGTGGCATGTTTTAACAGCACACAGGTAACAGTAGCTATTTGAGATTTGGCACAACCTGATGTTTTGCACAAACACACACACACACACACACACACACACGCACACACACGGCTGCGTTGGTAACCTAGTTACATTGAGCAGACAAACACAAAGACAGAGCAGGGAGATGTGATGAGTAACCAAACGTGCAGAGGAAAAGAGATCGCACATGATAGCGTGACATGATTATGGGCCAAAAGCAGCCAATCATGCATGATAGTCCACCATAAAGAACAGAGAGTCTGTCATTCGTCCAAAAGCTTAACAACACATTTAAACAAATCGATTTGCTTTGCAATTGCACAGAAAATCAAAGACAAAAAAAACAACTAGAAGCAAATTAAATGATTCTAATGATATTATCCATAATGCTCCAGTCCTATTGTATACCTAAAGAGAAAGCCTGGAGCCAGACAAACTGGAGAGCGATGTGCATACATGAAGATTTTCAAATTTCACTTTCTCAACTCTTCTCTTTCGTAAACTAGAACATCGACAAAAACAACAACAACATCCTCCACTCTCCAAGCACTGCAGCTCCCACCCATCCTGCACCCACCCAGCCTGCACCCACTCGGCCCTCCGACGAGGCTTAATGAGTAATAAGCACTGGGTGACCACCGTCTTGGAGTCAAGCCAACTTCCCCAGATGCCAAATTGAAGCCTGGAGGTACTGCATAATGCAAAACAACACTCATTAAAACTTGGAGGGGGGAAAAAAACAAGGAGCTATAAAATGCAAAAATGCACTGAGACGCATTTCAGGAGATGCTTGGTGGCAGTTCTGAAATGACTGTGATGAATAATTAGGACTCTCGGGCGTCCATTAGCGGGAGAAATTAGAAGATGTTGAAAATGGGCTCCGAAACACACTGATGACCCCAAAATCTAAACCGTTTGGCCTGAACATCGTGTGAAGGTGGGGCGCTTGGGGAAGGCTGATGAAATGGGATGAAAGGCTTTCAGTGCAGAAACGTAATGAGAAGCTTTCAGATGAGATCAGGGCGATAACGCGCCAGTTTGCAGGAATAAGTGCATGTTGTTTGGAAAAGAGAATTACAGAAGTGTGTGTAGCCTGTGTGCCCTCGCATTATATGTTTTTTCTTGGAGGGTATTAAGACCCACTTTTATGTTTTATATAAAACATACTTCATAGTCCTCTTGTCAAAATTACCGTTAGAAGAAAAAAACACATCTCTTTCCTGTCACACAAACGCCATCCAATGTTTGCAAATCACTAAATCGTACAGAGGTTAACATAATTGAATTCTTCAAATAATACAAAACAACAACACTGTGAACAGTCCATCTACACACCCATGAATCATCATGTGTAGCAGAAGAAGACAGTCACAAATATTTTTCTTGATAATTTGTACCATAAAAGGGCAGAGAAAAGTTAGTAACTCCACGGAGCAAGCTCAAGGTGAGTGAACTTTGTACGAGTGAAGTACTGTGAAGAATGGCATTTATATTATATTCGCTCATTTCCCATAAAAACTGCCTGATATGTATGACAATGTGACTATGATTGGACAGTAAGATGGGTGGGACTTAGCAAAGGATCAATCGGCCCCACAATAAACTTAAAGATGTCGTTGGATCTTTTGGATGAGAGAGAAGAGGATGGGGTTCTTTTAAAAAATATATATTTCTACCACTTGTCCTGTAATTCAATATTCAGAATCCGCTCTTCATTTTCTCCCCAAACCATTAATCAGAGAATTTCCTTGAAATCATAGTGAATTTTAAGGAAAATCATTGGTAATCTGGAAAGTGCAAATGTCTCATTGGCTTCAGCATTATGGCCTAAATTCTACTACTCAAATCACGTGCCAGCATCATAAATCTGTTTAAGTTCAATGCATGTACAAAGTACATCAAAAACAGATTTAATGTGAGAGTTAGTATTCCCTCTGACCTTGTAGCGTTTCAAAACTCTCTTTAAGGTCATGATCTGTTTTTATATTTTCCAGTTAATTCAATCGCATAAACTAATTGAGAGGTGGTTGGAAGGGTTTATTAAACTCTGACTGCGCTGTGATTTGTGTGTCTAAGTAACAGAAGGGCCCTCCTGAGACTATTTTCATTCACGGCTACGACTACAAATCCCCCGGATCCTTCTCCGCACCGCAGATGGATTGGTTGTCATACTTTCAAAGGATCTACGAGATCTGCCTTTGTTTTTATTTATTCTCCAATGTTGTTGCCAAGCTGCCGAAAGAAGGCATCTCAATCAAAACGTAGTGGGCGTGGCTGGGCTGTTCTCTCTTAGGGTGTATTTGTCTGTTCAGCTATGGTGGGTTTCTCTTCTCATTGTCACTACTAGAGATGTCACTATCTATACAGTGAATATGAACTTAAATAATTGCAATATGATATGTTGTTCACAACGTTCCTGAACGACAGGGCACCATTATCCTCTGTGGAAAAACGAGTACCGTAACAAATTCTGCATTTTGGAACCGAAATATCGGTTCTGGTGACATCCCTAATAACTACCCACTTCTTGTTGATTCAATACACACACTGTACAAGTGAAGTGTACCATTTGCACTGCCCTGGAGCTTTGCACAGACCCACAGGTGAATGGGCCTAGGCTAATAACACCTGACAGCACACAACGAACACCGTGGCTGCCAATCCACAAAAGCAAGGATCGTGAGAGAACCCGTAGCAGAACTCGAGGTTCTAGATAACACGGCACATGGCATCAGTCTGCAGATTTACTATCATGTTGACTCATTTCATTAAAATTGAATTGCGTAACACATTTCATTCTCCTGACACAGGGACAGCGTGGACGCATGATGTAAGTTGATGACCCGTCTCTACTTGCACTATTTCCTATTCGAGTAAACGTGTTAAAACGCTGTTATCGTACAGTTTGTAGGGGAAAGTCTCTTCACGCAAGAGAAAGTCCAGATTACATTCTGCAACCACAATGATAAGTACCCTGAACACAACAGTCATTCACAGGGTGAGTTGACAGAAATGTAAATTATCGGAATTACGTCCAACTATAACATTGCAAACAATTTTGCGTGTCTGTGACAGACGACCGTTTACGGCAGGCCTATTCAACTAGCGGCCCGCGGGCCGGATACGGCCCGTTTGAATTTAACTCCGGCCCGCCAGACTGCCTGCAAATCAGTACAGCTTGGTAATAAAAAATAAAACTGACGGACACGCCTCTTTTATACATTGAGACATCTAACCCAGAGCCGTTGAGTTTCACTGTTGCCTCCACCAGACCTGTATGGTTACATCGTTATGTTACGCCCCGTGTTGGTTGACGTGACTCCTCCCCTCGCTCTGGTCTGACCACTGAAACACCGGCGCTAGCTGACGCTACCGTTAAGCTGCAACACGTCTCTCTCAAAGCCGAAGCGTCGGGAAGTTGTCTGCAGGGCTCTCAAGTGTCACGCATTGAGCGTGAGACTCACGCATTTCGGTCTTAACTCCCACACTCCCGCCACACATTGTATTTCTCACGCTGAAAAAGCTCTCGGCTATTTAATGTTTTAATGTGCAAACATGAGGTGGAGAAATCAAGCGCTCCTCTGGAAGTCAGCTGTTAGTTGTCGCTTATCAGCCAATCAAAAAATAGAAGTGGGCTACACAACAGCCAATCAGAAAACAGCAAACGTATCTGGGTAAGATTTCATCCAGCAACCAATGAAAGTAAAGCATCCAGGAAATCGCGCGACTGAACTCCTAAAGTTTCGTTCTGCGGGGGGGGGGGGGGGGGGGCGGCCCTCACACCCCCCTTGATTTTCTTATCCGGCCCACTTGCTACTGAAGTTGAATAGCCCTGGTTTACGGCTCACACCCTCATTCCTAACTTACATGTCATCTCCATCCACCTTCGTTCCTTTCACACGAGTCATTGTTGAGTTGCATTTTACGACGCTGTGACACACTCGGGTTCTTATGAATTTCTCATATTTGGCTGGTACTAAAAATCCAGCTAGCGACTAGTAGGCTGTATGGTACGCTTTAGTTTTAGGTGATGAGTGATTGAAGTTTTAGTCATCTTACCAATCAGAAAGTTGAGTAATACTTGACAGAATGCTCCCAATTGACTCAGTCTTTCTGGGGTTCCAGTGTAGGCATCTGACATCCGGGCACAGACTTTTTGTTGTCCGTGTACTGGTCTATTATTAACTTGAGATGCAAGGATGGAGTTGGAGTTAAGCGACTATGACCACGACCAGAATCTATACTGCCTAATAGTTTTATTATTACCATTTGATGACAATTGCACATATAGAATGAGTCTAAATAAGTATATTCATTATTTGGAACAAAGGTTAAATGTTGTTTCGCAAGTTTAAAAAACTGCCCCCAATTTATTTTTAAATGCCTCTGGATTTCAGTCAGTGGGGGGAAAAATGTCTCCCCAAAAATATGTAAATGTCCTACCCCGGCATATCCTCATACGTAATAATAATGGATTCCAAGGTTGCATTTTGCTCAAACATGATTGGTCCATATATTACTCCGACTTAATAGAAAACAGAACACGTCTGATATCCAAATCCTGTTTGATTTCCGACAGCTATCCTCAGTTATAGGATCTGTTTATAGGGATTTTTGTTTTAAATCAATGACTTCAAAGCATGTCTTTGTAAAACTAAGGTGACTTATTCACGGTGGTCAATAAGCTTGTTATTTTAATATCTTTGATTACATTTCCACACAGATAGTTCCCAATCTTTTTGGGAAGAACTGGCGCACGCTCCATTAGAACAGTTCATTTACATTTTTCAAAGCGCAATGTATTCAGCTAACTATTTAATTACTGCCAGCAAGCAGATAATCAGAAATGCAAGAAAACCAAATGTCAAACTGACTATGTTAATAGTTCTTTTGCAGAATAAAACCGTGTATTGATGTGTTGTAACACAGAGCGCAGTGGCTAATGGACTGAAACAAAGAGGCTTTTTTAGAGAATTATGTGAACTTTCTTCTGCTTCACATAAATTTCAACACGTTAATGATTGATGGCACCAGATGCCTACTCGGGGTGTTCCTCATACCAGACAACTTGTCATTTGTATTATAATGGAAACGAATGCACCAACAATAGATGGCTTGTTCAGTAAAACTTTGGGGAGGCACAAGTTAAATACTTGTACTGCTTTAACAGACCCATGCTTTTCTTCACGTCTTCAGAAGGAGATCAATAAATAATTGTGCATGTCGGGAATGAGACTTGCCATACCCACATACACAACCATACCCACAACAACCACTGGACCCTACTGGATTTGAGCAGTGGCAGATAAGAATTTTGTATTTTTTATACATTTCATTTAATCTGAAACACTACTGACCTTATTTATATTAACGCAAGGGTATAGTTTGAATTGAGATATTTCTCATGTTGTGCCATTACCAATATAGATTACTCTAATGTCCCTTAAATTAGCGATGCAAACTTAGAAATTTAGCGTTCCCCAGAGGTAAGACAACCTTATGTTTTCCATTTTCCTCAAAGCATGGACTTCAACAACACAGTGTTGCCAACTTGGCGACTGCTTCGCTACTTAGTGACTTTTCAAACCCTTATAGAGGGCATCAGATGCACTTTTGCAAAGAGCAGATATATATTATATATAATTTTTGTATTCAAACATATTCAATGCAAAACCAACCATTGAATGAGTGCTCTATGTTTTGTTAATAAATATTTAAAATAGTTTCGTAAGCGACTTCCGTATACAGCAGATCTAATTATTTTCAGGTCCAGGTATCTACCGTGTGTCTGGGTTGGGGCATGTGTGATCAGTTCTGCAAATATGAAAATAACATAATGAAGAGAATGAAGGCCCACACATACTTTACTCCTTATAAACCATGATGACAGCCGACAACACCCTGGACAGAAATGCAGCACGCAGCAATGAAGGAGCATGCACCGCTGTACATGCTGGTCTTACTATCATTGTGAGAAGGTGTAAATAACCATGTGCACTATTATGATCACTTCAACTCACAGTTGCTCCTCTCTCTGGAAAATGGTTTGTATTAACAGATGAGACAAATTATTCAAACAAAAAAATATCTGACACATTTTCACTTTCAACAGAAAATGCTAAATGGATTTGCATTTAGATAGCTCCTTTCGAATATACTTTGTTTTACACGGCAACACTTTCCATATTCACACACCCTGATGGCACACCCTGGCAATTTGGAGTTTAGCATCTTTCTAAAGGACACGTTGACATGCAGAAGGGAGGAGCCAGGCATCAAGCCGCTAATCTTCAGATAAGTGAACAACCCCCTCTACCTCCTGAGGTACAGCCACCCTGTGTTTCCTATCTTCTACTTTTATGACATAGCTAAATGATGAGGTCATGGAGGTTACTGTGAATATACACACACACTCACATATCTATATCTGCAGAAAGAGATGGAGGTTTTCAAAAAACATGGTATCATCGATGATCTCATTGCTTATTAGCGGCTCAACGGATTATTAAACTCATGGTTTCGGATCGTATCATTAACTGGAGTCATGCATTTCAGATGACCTAAGCCCAATACTAATTTTCACTAAACAGAACCTGAACACATCATTATGAAACTGAATAGAACATCTGTAGTAAGCAGTCCTGCCATTATTACTACTGTAGTTCTCCTCCTGTAATTGTACAACACGGAGTAGTTGTTTACAATGTAATATTATCAGGGATGAACTAGAGAGCATTAATATTTTTTACTGAATAGTCAATAACGTGGATCAGTAAAACTTTATTTCATGCTATGATGGTTCAACTGGGTAATTAATCTGGGGAGAAATCCACGAAGGGGGATTACTATGATCCACAGTGTTTCGTTACACCATTATTGCCTATTAAATGTTGGTAAATTCAAAATTCAGAGCACATCTATTGCTCTCAACATAGTGACGGCTGAGCCGGTGGCAGCTAACTGTGCTCAAGACGCTAAAAGTAGAAACAACAACAACGACAACAACAAAAGTGATGACGGAGCCAACAGTGCTGACATTGGGAGCGTCACCAAATCTTTATAAAAGCACATACCGTATGGTCTTAAGTAACAGGAAGCAGGTATTGTATACAAAAAATACCATTATTACTTAGTTTTATATTTAATGTCATTTTTACAAAGTGTTGGAATGAGTGTGTGGGGAAAACCTATGATATCAAAAAACACACATACTTGTTACCCTACAGCTAGCAAGTTAGATACAGCTTCCAGTCCAACCATCTTCAATAGGTCAATGAATTGGAAAGTGCATTAGAACTGTAACTGTCTGCCATTCCTGTGATCGCCCGAGATGACACCGACTTCAAATGCCTACTGATTGCAGGCCTTGCAAAAATGCAATTTTGACCCATCTGATCTTTGCATCAATGGGAAAAACACCAACATTATGCATGCAGAGAAGAATTAGAATGATACACACTATTGATCAAAATTCAAAAGAGAGCATTGGCATTTTGTAACCATCTAAAACCAATCCCTCGCCTAGAGGAAAACTTCAGAGATTTATGTCAGCCCTCTGGTTCGAGGACTCTCTGTTCAGAAACACAATCAGATCCCATGAGAAAAAAACAAATTGGAATGCTGTTTGGCCTTCAACAGATAATACACAGTGGCAGAACATCTTCCCTCTGTAACTGACCCAACACTAGTCTGACTATGTACTAACTCAGACTTGCCATGGAGAGGCTGCCACGCAAAGGAACACATTGTGTAAATAAAATCTATTTAGAACTTGACCAGTTTAGAAAAGCTTCCACATTTGCAAGGTGAATTAAAGCAATGTGCAAACACAGCAGCAGGGAGTGTGAGCTTTTGAGAGGAAAAGGACAACCAAAGGAATAAAAGCACGGTGCAGACCGTCACATCATCTGCGTATACCTGCACTGACCAGAGACACCGTCTATCTTTGTAAAAAGAAACGGTATATACATCCTAGTATTTGCACTATAATCACTTTTTTGTATGATTTGTTGGAGATTTTAACGCATTGTTTAAAGTGTTCTATTTGTATGTCAAATAATATTTACCTATGTGTACATAAGCCTAATAAAGATATCTTTAAAAGCAAAATTATAATTTTGTCTCTGTTATTGAAACTTTACTTTTACTAATTGTATTTTTATTTCATTACAATAATGTAATGTTAGATAGCTTTGTATTTTAGTAGATCTTTGCCTATTGTATGTACATTTTCTGTACTTAAATTGGACTGAATTTAATTACAATTGAGTAAGAGAGAGAGAGAGTGAGAGGTGGGTGTGTGCTAGACAAAACTGAGAGCACAGTTGGGTTTTCTCGTTGGTCTGGTTGGTTAACTGTCTGAACCAGAGTCAAGGGAAAGAATGTAGTCACAGTAAAACCCATTAAGGGGGGAGAGAGAGAGAGAGAGAGGGTGTGTATCAATGCGAGAAAGCTGTGTGCATGTGTGTATATATATATATATATATATATATATATATATATATATATATATATATATATATATATATAATATTTCTGTTGAGAAAGTCTGTACTTCTGAACTTCACATTTGCTGCACAGTGTATAATTAAAAGCACAGATATTGTTGATTAATGCTTTCCCTCAGTGTGCATGCTCAATGACTCATTCCACATTTTAAACAGGTACATTGTGCTCATATTTATCAAATCACCAATTTATCAAATCACTCATTAACAAATTCAAAGAGCGGATGTTGAGAGGTGTGGAAGAACATAGAGTTCATCATTATGTCTCAAATGGAAAATAAGCAATTACCAAACAATTATGAAATGAGAAAGGGAAAAAGAGGTAAGAAATAAAAGGGAAAGACTCACAACCAAAACGGACAAGTGAATTGAGACATAATATAACATATGGGAAAAAGAGGGTGATAAAGACCATTGGATCATACAAAGATGGACGTAAAGATAATAGAAAAACTGTTGAAAGAGCCTAAGGGAGAGAGCCAGAAATGCTAGCAGCTGATATGAAGTCGGAGTTTCAGCATTCCACGGCCTTGAAAACCCCTTAAACATGCATGACTGACTCCTCTGTTTGCCTACAGTAGTTTGGTGAGAAAGTAGTGTCACAGCAATGGTTCACATGCAGAAGTATGCAGGTTGACAGTCAGCCTCGAGACACACACACACACACACACACACACACACATACACACACACACACACACATCCACACGTCTCCTTAGCTGCGTCCTATGGCTCAATAACACAACAACAGTAGGCTAGCATTTTCTAACTAAATCCATTTTGGAGAGCAATAAAATGGAAAAAAGAGATATATTTTCTGCTTGAGGTCCTGCTATAAAACGGCTGATCGCTCCTGCCACAGTTCCTGAAGTGAGCGATCAAGATTGCAAAGCTAGCTCCAGAAGCAAAGCGTTAGCTAGCTCGGGCGCTGAACAAAGCTACAACAAGCTGTTATGATGTTGCCATACGACGTAGCCACAAAACAATATTCCTTAATTTGCTGTTTTGTCCAAAAACATGTAAGCTGTAACCTGCCGTGGTTAAAGATCTGCTGTTATTGTTTTTATCTTCATTAATTAACAACATCTGACACCATGGCGCCATGTGGCGCTGATACAAGTGGCATTACCGCCATCCGCCCAGCTGAAATAAAGATAAAGACCCATTCTGCAGCCCTCTTATCGGAGCGCAGTGCAGAGTACAGTCCTCGCCCTTGGACTGAGCGGCACTTAAAGACAAAACAATATAATTCATCATTGTGACGAATGGAAGTTCATTTGCCACGTTTGGCGCCACAAATTAGGATGAAGTTTAAAACTCCAGGAACCAAGTGTGGAAACAGCGACATCAACTGAAACCACTCGCAAACACAATATGTATTGTCCTAGAATGACCATCATTTTCATAGTGATTTAAAGCATGTGTTTTGGAATTCTACACTTACAAAGGATAGGGACTCAAGTGATGCTTTAGCTTGCTATTGTCTTTTAATATCCTTGGGGCTCTTTGCAGGAACCTCTTGTCAACACTATCACTGATCCTCGGGAGATGGGTACCAACAACGTTCTAAGCAGTTTGAATCCCCCGCTTTAGAGCCTGCTGTCCTTTGTGCACAGGGACACCGTCATGTTGCAATGTGCCATGTCTCAAATAACATTGTTTGCTGTAGCATTACGATTTCTCTTCACTGGAACGTTGTGCTCAAAACATGAACAAGTGCAGACTGGAGTAGCCACACTTTAGGACATATGAAGTTCACACTGACTGGTATGGAGAATAATATGCATGTCAGAAAATGTTGAATTCTGACAGTTAGGAGTTCATATTGTGACATTTGTCTCAAAACTCAATTACATTTTAGTTTTATTGATAAAAACATTGACTTTATAGCTAGATTTTTTACTTTGAGTCCGAACTCACTTGTGACCCTCTCCCGTACACAAGTGTGCTCTTCTACTGACAGGATATATTTTTACTGTGGTCAATTTTGAACTCTTTCATAATTAATCTTCGGAAGGATATTATGCAACACAACACAGTATGAGTTATAAGAGAGTTATAACCAGCCTCTGTGGCCCACTTGGGTTTCCAATGATCAGTTAGACAGTGCGAGCATTTCTGTAATTAATTTGCCTCTATGCAGGTTTCCCCTCTCAAAACTAAAGCCGCTCATCCACCACCAACAGTTCGACCCCGTCACCGGGTAGGAAACATCCCGTGAACTGTCGGCGACGACCCGCTGATGACAGCAGCTGCGCACTGAGAGCGAGGGTTCGAACCCGGCGAGCGGCGTCCTAGTTAATCATCCGCCTCTTACCTCGTTAAGTGATCCCTCCGCGCTGCTCTGTCGCCGACTGACAGCCTCAAGTGTTCTGCCCCGACAGGAGTTTGCCTTGTGGGTGGATCCGGGGCTACACCTGGGCGTGACGTCGCTGACGCACGCACGCAGAGAAGTTGTCGATTTACCTGAGCTGATGAACAGAAAAGTTAGAGCGGAAGTGAACGTGACGTCTGGCGGAGGTCCAAGAAGAAGGTTTGTGAGTTATGCCAGTTACCTAGTTCTTCTGTATCTCGCTCTCTCTCTGTCTCTCATTCTCAACATTTTTGGAGATGGAGTGTGCCAAAATGCAACGATAGTAATTCATTCAGGAATGTCCTCCTCCCTTGAGGCGTTTTGGTTTCCTGTTCTCATCTCTGACGTCACTGATGAATGTTTATATCTAATTATCTATCTATCTATCTATCTATCTATCTATCTATCTATCTATCTATCTATCTATCTATCTATCTATCTATCTATCTATCTATCTATCTATCTATTCATCTATTCATCCATCCGTCCATCAATCCATTATATTTTTTCCCAGCACGTACAGTATCTGATGCCGATGGGTACGTGGAGCACCACAGTTGGAAGCCTGGAGCCACCGACCCGTTATTTGACGTATTTTGATGTGAGAATGCTTTGTCAAGTTTGGAGAAAAGTGGGCAAAGGAGCTTAGCAACGCACTGCTAAGGCGGCAGCAGAATTACTCAAATGAAAATCTCCTTCAGTTTAATTAAGAGCTGGCCATTTTAATAATGTGTTTACTCTTCCTTGCTGTCACAGAGCACTTTTTGACAGAGGAGCTAAAGTCATTATCTGGGCCCTCTTCAAAGGGACAAAAAACACCAAAGTCGAACCGCTGGTCTACCGCTGCCTTTATTGGTAAGTTTAGTTTTTAGTTTTAATTCTGGGTGTCTGTTTCTTTTAACTGGAGGCGTGTCGACCAGCATCTATTGTAGGAGCACCTCACACAACCCCACTTTAAATCATCTAAACTGTAAACAAATGTTGAGTATCGAGGTCATTTTTGGAACCAACTGCCAATGATGTCTTTGTTTTTTTTAAGGACAGGCTTGATGTGATACTGAAAACATAAACATTTAAACTTTGAAGCCCCCTCACCCTCCCCCCCCCCCACACACACACACACTGTTGTTAAAACAGCCACTGGTTGCCATAGGTGTCAGACTGGAAGCAGAGCGGCTTTGTGTTGGGCAACACTGACAACCACGCCTGACATTCCTATGGGCCTGAGCTGAGAACACACCCATTCAGCTGGTTCACTGAGGACTCTCTCACACACACACACACACACACACATACATTCACACATGCACACATGTACACATATACACATGCATTTAAGTGCCACTAACATCTCAATCACATCTTTTGTTTGAGGACAAGCCTGTTTCTGAAAAGAATAATAAGTACTTTTGAGGATGCATAATTCATTATGTCTGTCTCCGTTGTCTCTGAGGTTAAAGGAAGATCAGACCTCAGAAAATTATTTTAATCTGATCTGATAAAAGTGGAGCACTTTATCATGTACAAGCTTGATAGCTGCGAATCGAGACGGAATCAGGGAAACCATTATTATGTGTTTTAAAAGTTCTTATGGAATACCACTTTTTATATCGTATATCATGTCGCCCACATGAATCTAAACACAACCCTTCACTCTGGGTACATCTTCAATTATTTGTTGGTTATAGTTTGTATTAAAAATCTAAATCTGTAAAGTCTAAATGTAGAGTAAGGAGTACAAGTAGGAAGTAGCCAGAAAATACTTACATTTATCTACACCACTTGAAATAACCCTATTCAAATGTGTTGCTGTTTAATATAGCACATCATCACCTCGGAATACGATGTCCTTCCAACATGTCCCGGAACAAAACAGTTTGTGGGATAAAATAAAGCAAACTAAGTGTTCCCTCTGAGGTGATTAAGATAAACGTGTTCTTCTCAAATTGCACTCTCTTTCATTTACTCATCAATATTATTTTTCTCCTTATTTAAAAAAAAAGTTTTCATGATGCTTCTCTATCTGTTCCGCATTACACCATACGTTGCTTTTGGAATCTCTCTCCATTTCTTGTCTTTAAACCAACCTCGTCGTCGGTAAACAACGAACGCTGACCTGCCCACGTGACAGTGATTACAAAGTCCCGCTGCACGGCCACCCTTTGTTTACATTCACTGCACTTTATTCTAAAGTGGAGATTGAGAATGGAGATTGCTTGAATATTTCACTGTGTTAGATAAGATAAGATAAGATTCAAGTACAGCAGCATAGGGTAAAGTGCAAACAAGAGACATTGTAAAAAAGTAAATCAAGTATATGGAATAGGCAAAAGAAACTGTACAGAATCCACAATAAACAGCATATTATATATCCAGAGGGAATAACTAATATTCCACAGTGTATTTATATGCACAGGTTTGAATTTTTTACTGGAAGCAGAGCTGGCTGTGCAGCCTGACAGCAGCAGGAAGGAAGGACCTCCAGGGGGTGAAGCCGCCGGCGGCTGAAGGAGCTGCACAGTGTCCTGCATGGGGCGGGAGGTGTTGTCCATCAGGGATGACACCTGAGCCGTCATTCTGCCGTCTCCATCCACCTCCACCAGAGGACACCCCAGCACACTGCTGTCGAGATGCTGCTGCTCAAGCAGACCACCATAAAAGATGGCTGATGTCATGTCAAGTTGAACAAGGATCCTCGGGAGAGTTCCCTGCACTCTGAAAGACCTCAGTCTCCTCAGCAGTCCTTTTTTATAAAGTGCATGAGTTTGGTCAGTCCTGTCCAGTTTATTATTCAGGTGAACACCAAGGTACAATATTTTACATCTCAATGTCCATTCCGTTGATCCACAGGAGCGTGTTTGCCCCGGCGGTAGTCCACCACCAGCTCTTTGGTTGAAGTCTATCTGGAGGCGGTTCTGTTGGCACCATCCTATAAAGGTTCAGTCCCCTGCATTCCCTGTCATCACTGGCGTACATGAAGCAGACAATTGTGGAGTCACCAGAGATCTTTTCCAGGTTAGCAGAGTTGTGTTTTAAAGTCCGAGGTGTATATGGAGAAGAGGAATGGGGCCAGAACGGTTTCTTGCGAGAACAAGAACGGAACGGAATCATCAAAAGCGTTCGGATACAGGGCAGCAAGTCTGACTCACAGACTTTGTGAGGTAGCCCGGTCTGCTCCAACTGTCCCTCAGAAGCAATGGCTGGATGGTGTTGAAGACACTGGAGAATCAAAAGCATCCAGCCTTTTCCAGGTGAGAAAGGCATCTGTGAAGGAGGTAGATGACTGCGTCATCCACCCCGGTGCCAGGTTGATAGGCGAACTGAAGCGAGTCCACACATGAGCTCACCGAGGTGTGAAGATGTACAAAGACCAGCCTTTTCCAGTGTCTTCATCAGGATGGATGTTCGAGCCACTGGCCTGAAGCTTTTGAAGTCCTTGGGCCGCGGGTCTTTGGTACTGGTACCACACTGGATGTTTGAGACACTGGCCTAAAGCTGTTGGAGTCCTTGGGCCGCGGGTTGTTGGTGCTGGTACCACACTGGATGTTTTCCATATACCTATGGTACTTTCCCGGCTTCAAGTTCAAGTTGCGCTTCTATTCCGCACAGCTGGTCTGCGCAGGATCTGAGGAGCCTTGAGCTGATGTGGCCTGGACCCGTGGCCTTTCTCACCTTTATCTTTCTCTGTTCCTTTCTCAACTGGTTATATCTGAGGGACAAGTTGTTGGAGTGGCTGGTCATGGAGTGCAGTGTGTGAGGAGTGTGGAGGGGAGGGACTGCAGACGATGTGGGGTTGCAGCAGCAGGGAGGTCTGGATGGGGGAAAGGGTGTATGGCTGATCAAATCTGTATAGGTAATTTACCCACTTTTGGTCCCTCATAGACTGTTGGTTGGGCCTCTTGTGGCCACACATCGCCTTGAGGCCCTTCCATACCCTGCTCATGTTGTCCCGCTGCAGCTTCAACGGAGCAGGGCAAAATAAAAAATGTATACAAAAGGGAAAGCCACGTGTTGAAGGGTTCCCTTTTGAATTCCATCCGACGGGGAGATGACCACGTTGCGTCATCCGGCCGTTCAGGGTGTGACTGCAGCTCAAAGGGAACATGCTGCAGCATGGCGGCGCCACGCTGACACAACCTTTACTCACACACACTGATAACTCACGATGCTGCAACGGCTTACACAAGACGTCCCCAGGGAGGTTACGTCAGTGTTATTCTCAGAACTATTTCTTCATTTCTTATTTGTACATGTTGTCTGTGTTTGTGTTTAATAAGTTAATATCAGTTTAAAACAGTGTGACTTGTCACTGTCTATATTTCTTCTCATAGAAGTTGCCTCAGTAAAAGTACTGATACCACAGTTTAAAAATACTTTTTTTTGGTAAAAGCCCTAGTTACTTAAATAACTAATAAATAAATAAAAAACATCCAACAGAGATTTCACGTGTTTTGTTTTCTGGCTATGGAGACCAGAGCAACGGGGCCCCCCTGTAGTAGTTTGAACAAGACATTGATCTCTATATAGATAAGAGTGGACCCTCCTGGGTCAACCGGATACACCTGTTCAACCAGAGGGTGTCCAGTGAGTGACACCGCGTTCATCTGTGGATATCAGTGTGTGAACAATTACAAAATATATGGAAATATATACTCATAAATTGTGTCATAAACTAATATAATATTAATATTTACAATGTTATCAATCTTAACATGTAGATAACAGGAGATATCAAATATATCATCCCCCGCCCCCCTTTGTTTTCCGATCAGGTGGCGTTTGGTTGCCTCAAAGTCCGCTGCACTCCATCCAATCCCCTCGCTTCCTTTTCAGACATTGATGAATGTATTCTGTCATATTCCATTTGTAATAAACATTATACATATTAAAAAAAAAAAGAAACAAAAGGCAGAAATGTGGTTATAGTAACAGGAGCTACTGGTGGCACATGCGCCAAAGAGGATAACAAAAAAACAGCAAATTTTATTTTGTTGTTGACCTTACACAAATGATAACCTAATGAACATTATATTTTTATTCTTCCAAAACATCCCCCTAAATATCACACATCGTTCATATAACTCATAGTTATTTTCTTAATGGATTCATCTGATGATTATTTTCTTCAATAATTGTTTTGTTTGTAAAAAATAACCAGAGAGAACTGGTTTCAAGTTTCTGTTCGAACTTCAACTCCATAACTAATTCATCACAATCACGCCTCACTTTGGAGAGCTGACAGGAGGACAGCACGGAATAAAAACAGACTAATTAGGGGAGTGAATACAGGTGAGCACGAGGTCACATGACTGTAAGGCTAATGAGGGACAGGTGAAGCCAATCAGGCGGGGCAGACGACTGAAATCCGTGGCCGAGGTAACAAAGCAATGTACTTGTCAGTATGTTTGAGACATCATCCAGTCACACCCTAGGAAATGAATGTAAAAACAATTTATTGACCAAAACATGAAACACACCCGAAGTTTTATTTTTTGTTTTTGTTACAACCCTGTTATGATTGAGACTTGGACTAAAACATCGGACAGCTTGAAATGGTTCATGGCAGCAGACGACCTGGGGTTGTTCGTCTGAAAATATTAGAACTACGGTTGAAAGAATCACAAAATAAAAGAGTAAAATACTCCCCTGCCAACCGGTAAGAATACAAGACTGAGTGGAGCTTTTTGTTTATCTCAGATTTACATTATTAAAATGTGAGCTATGAGTCAGAGACAAAGTACAAGTTTTACTAAACATCACCTCACACATTGGCACACCTTACATCTTTTCTTAAACCTTACCAAGTAGTTCTGTTGCCAAAAACTAACTGTGACAGGGCCTAACGGTGAGTTTCCACACTAAAGTTTCTTTACATTTTTTTACGAGAACCATATATGCTGGTCATAATCTTTGTTAATAAATACTTTTTTATTATAAATCATTGGATTTTGGACTTGGACTCGCCCAAAGTTAACTGGACTTTTGGCGCTGCTAATGCTTTAAATGTGCTGCTGTGACGCACTTCTCCTTTTCCTTCTACTGTATAGTTTCTGTTATTTCTTGCTTTCCTATCAAGAGTAACATGGTGTTGGTCTTTTGTTCAAATGGCTTAAATTCTTAAAACAACCCCATCAACAGCAGAGCGGGAATTCCTCCGAGATTTTTTTTATATTTGTAAGAGTATTTCTCTATCCACTGTTTTTGTGTTTGTGCACAGTTCCAATTTGCACAACTAAAGTTGGAAGTGCCTATAATGTTTAAATACGTTAAAATAGTGTTGGTTAGTTTTGGGGAAAATATTCCATATTAATAAACAATATTATGTGTCTGAATTGCTCCAAGAGGAACACTTTTTTCCAGAAATGATGATTCATCCAAAAGAGCACTCTACAAATGTGATTCTGGAGAGTTAATATTTGACATGGCTGATAACATCCAATTATCAAGAAACCAGAGAAGCCCGATAAAAGATGATGTCTGGCGACAAACGGCTCACCACAGCTGGACAACAGACAGCAGCCACGCCCACAGCTGATGATTTGTGCCGTAAAACCATGTGGATCAATGGGGGGATGAATAAATAAAGAAATAAATATAGAATGCTCCGGCTGAACTGCATTTGACAAATGTTCCAACAGTGCTGGAAAAACAAAACACACCCTGTCTGACGAAAAGGAGCAGAGCGCTGATCCGAGCTCAAGGTAGGTGAAGGTCAGACCAAACACAGAGACTATCAGACGACGTTTCAGCCTCTGGGGGAAAACTCCAATATTTATGGGCTTCCTGTGTCGCCAGACAAATTATGATAATAAATGTCCAAAATGACGTTTATTGTCCATCTAGCAACTCGTGAAGTGAATGACAACGTCTACAACATTATGGTATTTCTGCATTCATATGCAGTCATCTGTTTATGGAGATTAATAAGAGGCAAACATTGTCGTTGGGCCAATAGCTGATGGGTTCTGAGATTTTTATGAAAATTAACCTTTACAATCTCCTTTTTAGAGAAAACAAATTCAATTCAGTTTATTTTGTTGAGCCCATTATCACAAATTACAAATTCTCCTGAGGGCTTTACGATGTGTACACATCCGACATCCCTGTCCCGGGACCTCACATCGGATCAGGAACAACTCCCCAAAATACGATGTGAAACATTTAAAGGTCTTCAAGCATTTATTAAACAGATACTGGACTAATACAATGTATTGAACAGAGCTCTTCACCACAGATGGTTAGGAGGTCTGACTCAGAAAAATATTTCAACAGTTTTACCCATACAATTTTTTATTTTGTATATCCCCCCCCTGCTCCTTCTTCCCTCCCTCATGCACAAAGGCCTTGATGCATGTAAGTTGTTATTTGTTATTTGTCTGAGAGGAAAGAGTGAGGGACAGAAAGACAAAACAATGACAGAATTTATCGTATTATTATTAAGATTAATTCTGTTATTGTCCTTTTTTTCAATGGCGCCGATCAGACTGGGTCCAGATGACCAGAGTTCAGCAATACAGTTAAATTTAGAAAAACAGTTGGATACAACTCCACCACAACGTGCTACATAGTTTGCTCTCCGCATGTACCGTTTAGCTGAATGTAACCAAAGCCCACTCCAATGTGATTGGTCAATACTTCTATAATTACAGATGGACTACAACCCTAACACCTGAACCCTTTGGTTTATTAAGATTGGACAGAAAAGGGTCTTTAAGGCAGCAACATATGACCAATGAATTAATTAAGGGTCAATTAAGGGTCAATAACATTCAGACATAAATATTGTTTATTGATACAAACTTCAAATTATAGATGTATTTCTTCAGTTTGACTGACTTTCACGTCTGTAAAGCAGGATGGCAGTTTGCTCTGCTTCATCATCGTTGGCATAGAGATATATTTTTAAAGACGCGATAAGATCTCGAAGCAGGAAGGAGCTTGAACTTCATCCAAGAGTGCAACCCCAGACGGTGAAGTCACACGCTGCGGATGTTCCCGTATCGAGGGGTTAATGCCGCATGCACATTGGACAAACGGGTTATAGGAAAGAAACGTGACAAACCACTGTCGTGGAAAAAAAGGTGTGGCTTTTGTCACGTGTTTTATGCTTCCTGCATACGTCGGATTTATAAACGAGTTTCAATTGCAGGCAGGGGACGGATAAAATCACCTCGATGAGTCAAAATGAAGTCATCCCAACGTTCATCTCGTGACGCTACCTGGAGCCTGTCCGTGCTTGTTACAGCAAAAAGCCTCTAAAAGCGTATCCTTATTGATATTAGAGTCAAGTATCATTTCACAGAAATCACCAGAGCCACAGAGTTTGAAGTCATATCTGGTGTGTTGATGTTTCTCAAAGTCTTAATCTACACGCTTCCGTAACACGGACACGGAATGGAATCACGACGCGGAAGGAAACATTCAGAACTTTTGTTCTTAACCGTTTTACCAAAATTCCCAAAGCTCCTCGAAAGTACTCGTTTTTCTCCGCCGATCCAAGTTCTGAGTATAAAGAAGACGATGGGTGAGCAATGAGAGACGAAGGCCTCCGCGAAGGGTCATGGCTGAACACAACGTAAGTCATGGAGAACTACTATGGACGTTTACTTCCAAGTGAACGACAGGTATACAGGACTGTCTCAGAAAATTAGAATATTGTGATAAAGTTCTTTATTTTCTGTAATGCAATTAAAAAAACTAAAATGTCATGCATTCTGGATTCATTACAAATCAACTGAAATATTGCAAGCCTTTTATTCTTTTAATATTGCTGATTATGGCTTACAGCTTAAGAAAACTCAAATATCCTATCTCTAAATATTAGAATATTTCCTCAGACCAAGTAAAAAAAAAGATTTATAACAGCAAAACAAAATCAAACATTTGAAAATGTCCATTAATGCACTCAGTACTTGGTTGGGAATCCTTTTGCACGGATTACTGCATCAATGCGGAGTGGCATGGAGGCAATCAGCCTGTGGCATTGCTGAGGTGTTATGGATGCCCAGGATGCTTCAATAGCGGCCTTTAGCTCATTTGCATTGTTGGGTCTGGTGTCTTTCAGCTTCCTCTTCACAATACCCCACACATTCTCTCTGGGGTTCAGGTCAGGGGAATTGGCAGGCCAATCGCGGACAGTAATGCCATGGTCAGTACACCAGTTACTGGTGGTTCTGGCACTGTGGGCAGGTGCCAGATCATGCTGGAAAATGAAATCCTCATCTACATAGAGCTTTTCAGCAGACAGAAGCATGTAGTGCTCTAAAATCTCTTGGTACACAGCTGCATTTACTCTGGACTTGATGAAACACAGTGGACCAACACCAGCAGCTGACATGGCTCCCCAAACCATCACTGACTGTGGGAACTTCACACTGGATTTCAAGCAACTTGGATTGTGCTCCTTTCCAGCCTTTCTCCAGACTCTGGCGCCTTGACTTCCAAATGAAATACAACACTTGCTTTCGTTTGAAAAGAGGACTTTGGACCACTCTGCAACTGTCCGGTGCTTCTTTTCCCCTTGCAGGTGTTTCGAGTAAATTAGACGATTCAAGTGATTAGTTGAATACCCTACTAGTATACTTTTTCATGATATTCTAATATTTAGAGTTTGAGTTTTCTTAAGCTGTAAGCCATAATCAGCAATATTAAAAGAATAAAAGGCTTGCAATATTTCATTTGATTTGTAATGAATCCAGAATGCATGACAATTTTGTTTTTTTAATTGCATTACAGAAAATAAAGAACTTTATAACAATATTCTAATTTTCTGAGACAGTCCTGTACATACCTTTGTGGCTCCAGAGGGAGCTGTGAGAAGTAACATTGTTCAAGTGATGTCAAGCTCCTCTTTTATGGAACCAGCTTCTAATTTCAGTCCGGGAGGCAGACAGTCACCTCATTTAAGAATAGACTTAAGACTTTCTTCTTCAAAAGCGCTTTATAGTTAGGGCTGAATCAGATTCACCTGGTCCCGCCCCTTGATATGCTGCCATAGGCTGATAGGCTGCTGGGGGACGTATCTCCTCTTCTCTCTCTCCTTATGGACGAAACCACATCTTTTCAGACTATATCTGGATTTAAACACAGATTAGCACTTCAGTGGCACTTAAATAGCTCTTATTATGATACATTTGTAGTTCGACTGTTGAGGAAATGTTACTTTCTGTATTCTTGTTGTTCTTAGCTTGTACTCAAGGTTGAAATGCACTTATTGTAAGTCGCTTTGGATAAAAGCGTCTGCTAAATGACATGTAATGTAGTATAATGTAATGTCATTTACATCTCTCCATCACACATTACTCACTCTGACTTCACGTCTCATCGGGACCATTGGACCTGGCTGAGTCTGATGCCTCCTGCAATGGCCCTGCTGATGGCCATTGCAGGTTACTTTTATAGACATTACTGTTTTTGAGCAGATCTGTCCACAAAATGAATGAAACGTCTAAGCCAACCGCTCTATACCTTCCTTTTCCCCTCCACGCCAATCAGCATGAAAAGAAAGAGGCGCTCAAAGCGCTGCATTATCAAAATGGCACATTTATTGCTTCAGAACGGTCATGAACATGAACCTCATTGAATCACGACGAGATGAGAGCCAACAGCCAACGGTCGGGCTGGCACGAGAAAGAATAAAAACCCTCAGCACAGAATTAAAGAAGAACCTTTTCCCCCAACACCTCCACTGATCTGCAATAAAAAAAACAATGTGTAGTAATAATAATATCAACAATGAAAGCAACCATAAGGACAATACTAATTAAAAGTAAAATAAAAAATCATTAACCAGAAATAATTAAGAAAATGGGAAATAATTAAGAAAATGGGAAGTGTAGAAAAATACTATGGAATATAGATTCTGCTGATTGATGTATGTTTTTGTTTTGTTTTTTTCTTAATTTTTTTTCTGATATTTTACCACACGCAATGGAATGGGACCCGTCACACAGAAAACCTCGCAGATTCGTCATGGTTCAAACAAAACATCTTAAAATATAATCAAATAATGTAATAAATTCATCTTGAATTAGTTTTTTATTTTAAAAAATCTAGTTATTCTATTATCATACAGAAATGTTACATTATGTGTTTATTCTTATTATTGTATTATCTTTTAATATTCATTATTTTAATTATTTATTATTAAAAGAAGGAAGCCACATTTTATTTTAATGCTTGACTGATTAACTTTAAGTGTGCTTATATATAGTAATGCATCAATAGCAAAATAGCCCTGAAAAAAAAGCTTTAAAAAAAGCAGCCCAGGGTTCATTCTGATGTGTGCGTTTTTCTTTCTTTTCAATCTCTTCACTGAATTGCATCACAAGGACAAACGGAAAGAAAAGAGGCCACGGTTTATATATTTTTACCTTCACATAATGATTATAATACTGAAAATGGAGCATGTCTTTAAAAATGACAAGGAGAGACCATGATGAACTGAATAAGAGGACGAGTCACCGTACGTGTATTTGTGCTTGTTGGTCATTGGGCTGTTGGAAAGTCCAGTGTAGCCTACTGTGTTTCATAGGGATATTTTAAATGATTTTTTTATGTGTCAATAAATAGTTCTCTTATATTGTTAAATTGCTCTTTTACTTGTGAGGGACAACATGTGGGGGCCAACCTTGACCCCACGCTTGGATTAGATCGATCCAGATGTGCAGGTGGCTCATTGACACCAAATTTTCTGCGATAAAATGTGAAACTTTTCAAATTGATTCATGACAACCTGACACATTTATAAGTTGCGCTACTGGAAAACGTTAAAAGGAGACTGTGGTTGCAGCCGCAGTTTGCATTGAAGCTCTCTGTTGCGTTGCCAGGTTGGGCACTCTGGCAACCGACTCTCGGATAGACTGGCGACACCTTGTACAGCAGAGGGCTTGGGAGTTGTTGGAAGATGTTTCTTTACTTGAAATTAGGCCTTATTTGTGCTAATGTTGGCTTAACACAACCTAACCCGACCTCTGTACACAGAGAAAGGAAATAGATCTGACTGGAAAGTATGGTCGGGAATAATCGACTGAAAAACCGTGCCGCTTAGCATAAATAATGTGAACAATATACAAAAAACGTGAATTTACTAAATTGTTGAATGATTAAAACATTTATTCATTTGTAACTGTTAGTATTGCATGTGGCTTTTGGAACACTGATGGCACATGATTTAATACACTAGAAATATAACTTCATAATAGAGATCATTAGGGGCCTGAAGATGGTCTCAAAAAGGTACAAAACATTTTATGTTTCGGTTATGTTTTCAGTTTGGTTTGTTTGTTTTGTCAGCAGAAAATCTTCTGACTGAATTCATTAGACTTGGCGGACGGGTGTAGACTAGAGCATCAATAACATAATCAACGAGAACCACCTGTGAACTTCAATTCTTTCACTAAACTTATTTAACAAAAACTAAAATACTGGTGAGGTTTAATCAGCATGGGTCCGAAGAATAAGTTCATTCAGTTCGAGAAACAATATGTTCTACTAATGGAACAGTGACAATATTCAATCCCTCAAGTGAAATATTAGGCATGAAGAGATTTTAAATATTGGAATGTTTTTCAAATCCTTTTTTTCTTTTGGCAATTAGTAAGACTTGAACGGCCCGTTATGAATAATAAATAAAAACAGCTTCCTTGGTTGTTCATTTGAACATTTTCTTTCTGTCAGAGGAATGATAATACTTTTCTACAAAATGCCATTTGTGTAAAATGTTTTACATATCTTTTTTTCTTTGTTTGTGTCCAAATCTACAAATGTCATTTTGAATGATATAAATGTACCACATGTTTTGTGTTATTGATGCAGTGCCTGGAGTTTACCCATCTCATTGGGGGACGCCATCGGGAAATAAGGATTCTTCTTGTTTTTGAAAGCGCAGAGAAAACAAAGGACACGAGCGGCCATTTTGAATTCAACTCATTATTGTAGTAAAACTGGTACAGAGTAACAGCTCACAAAGCTCATGGCACAGTCACTGAAAAAGAGAGATGAGGTGTGTATGTACAACAAGGAGGGAAAAGAAAATAACTTCTGGCTAATAGAAACATCAGGGGTAACATAAAAATGAAGATACTGGAATTCAGGAGATGACTTGATTATACAACAAAGAGAAAATACAAAAATGAAGCATTGCAAAAATAACAGTACACAAAAAAATACACAGATTCAATCCTCGTGTTTAACCTGTAGGTCCAATTCAAAGCAGCTTCTCCTTTTGACAAAAAACTCAATTTGTATGGCAAACACTAAAAACTAATGACTGGACCTGCGTCGCACATGATCGGAAATCTTTTTTGGAAAATAGCTGATAAGATTGTTTGCTGACAACCTGCTTTTTTATATTAGAGACACTCCAATCTTTTACAAAATGTTCATATATTAATCTTGAATCAGGTGCTGAGGGTGTTTCATTTAATCAACATTTACAACCCATCCTAAAGAGAATAAATGCACAGGCGTCAGAGCCGGCTCAAAGCCACCAGGTATAATTTAATTAGTCAACGCTCTTTGGGAACTTCAGTTAAATTTTTCAGGATATAAATGCAATTAAACAGAAATTCATAGATTTTGTTAAACTACCATAAAGAAGTTTTTGACAAAGAAATGTGTATTCTTTCATAACCTATTTGTTATACATTTTCGATTATCAAAATAATAAATAAAGCAAAACCAGGTAGTATACATTTGAGTTCTGATATCCTTTGTTTTTATGAATGAAATTTGAATGGAACAAGTATTTGCTTTAATTGTTTTGTTCCTCCTTATCAAATAAAATACATCTTCACATGTGTAAATTAGGCGCCTCTCCGGCTCTGACACGAGTGATTGTTGGTGTTCGCTAAGAGAATAGTTTGACTTTGACTTCAGAGGGTCGAGCAGAAGCACACACAGTACTGAGCACCACGGACTGAAACTCAAAGATGGCCCTGGCTGTTGTAACCGGACCAATACAACCTCACTAAAAATATAAACAAGTTCATCATCACTGCCTGACATTGGCAAGTCCTCCCCCCACAGCAAATGTGTTATGACTATTTACAATTTTCTCTGCAAAAAATACATTTAAAAATGGTAATGTCATGAGGCATGGAGAATTTAACCAATATCATTTATCTTTTATGATTTCTGATTCCTCCCACAATCCCTCAAAAATGTTTCCCGCCGATTATAAACATAATGTTGAAAAAAATAATACAAAATAATATTCTGAACCTTTTGACTTCACTACATTTTCAATGTGACACATTTTTTCAACACACACTGAATTTTTTACGTTTTCATATTTGAACAAAACAACCGATACAACATATTTCTAAAACACAAAATAACAACAGTCTACATGTAAAAATATAACTTTTACATACACAATTTCAAAATAATGGTAAAGTTTGCCATTTTGTTGCATACAATTTACAAATGTCTGTGTGTTGTTGCCTTGGATAGAAAGCAGTGAGTGGAGCTGATGGAACTCCGGTCCTCTTTTGTCCTGCGCAGGGTGCCGTACTATTCGGAGTGCGTTGTCGTTGGTGTCGACAGACAACACAACAAAGTCAGCTGAAAATGTTTAACACTGAGGGGCCTCGCCAACTTCTGCCTGTTCAGTCCTTGAGAAAATAATTCCTCCCCAAGCAAACGCTCCAGAAAATAAAAAAATAACAGAAAAGGGCACCCTCCTTATATATTGTATATACTTTTTTTGTACATTTTTATATAGATTGATTTACTCAAATAGATTATTCTCCAGTTTCCGTGCCTTCCTGTTGATTGGGTAGGATTTTAACCATATCAAAATGACCATCGACAGAGAACAATGCTGTCAAACCACGAATTGTGTGTTTTCTTTCTTTCTCTTTTTTTTTTTACATTTTATATAATATACATGTAAACTAGAACAGACAAAGAAAAAGTAATAAGAGAAAAGAGTCTTAAAAAAGCAAGAGAGAGAGAGAGAGAAAAAGAAAATCTGTTTTACAACATACGACCACACACTTTGTACTGAAGACTACATTGGCTTACGGACAAGCCGATCAAATATTGATAAAAAGCTGATAAGCTATAATACAAGAAGAGACGCGTTGTTCACCATGGAAACAGGGCTGGGTCTTGGAACAAGAAGGGTTTTGGGGGTTATGGAGAACTTGAGGGGGAGGAGGGGAACGGGGATGGGGGCTCATCTTGCTAAATCAAGCATCTGTCTTACTGGCTCAAAGCCAGATCACGCCGTCTACTTACATATAAGCGTACAGTACATTAAATACAGTTTTAGTTGTTGTTTTTTTATCCAAAAAATACTTTTTTTTTCTCCTTTTTAGTTTTTTTAAATTCCCAGGTCTGGTAAAAAACCTGACTGCATAGAACCTAACGACTAAGAACAGGTTTCCCTAAGCTTGCATCCTATTAAAAGACCAGGTTAATGTCCTCCTCTGGCAACTCGAATGATATGAACTCTAAAAAGGCACATTGGTAGAAGTGTGAATGTTCAAATTGCATCTGTGGGACCGCTTAGGTGGGGGCACAAGTCTGGGAAGAGGGGCTTGGGTTCTGGTTTAGGGATCATAAGGCTAGGGTCAGCAGAGAAGACAGAACTGGGACTGGCTATTAAAGAAAGGCCTGGATTTAGGAAGGCTTAAACGGGGGCGATGGTACAAGGAGACTTTCAGAAAACAAGATATTCCAATTACCTTCCCCTGTTGTTGAAGAGTAGACCGGGATGCATAGCAATGCAATGACCCCCAATGTTTCCTTCCTGACCTATCTGGTCTGAATTCATTATTCCAGGTCACAGTCATGACTTTTGCCACTGCCACAGTCCCGTTTTATCCTGATCCTACATCACTCCCAAGCCAATCTGGGTCAGTACGGATCTGGTCTCATTCAAATCAAAAATGCCCATGTTTCTAATTTACATGTGCATTGAGCATACCGAGGTAATCACAATGTCTAAACCCCAGGTCAGACATGCCAGACTCATGGCAGTCAATGGTCCCAGCAACAGACACCTCAGCTACCAGCAACTCATCTGTTATTTTGCGAGACATCAAATGTCAATCAGAAAGTCCCCCTTGGTCTTTGCTTGGGGCAAGGTTGTCCAGAGTTGAGGTCAGAGGTTCGGGGGTTTTGATCTGCCAGATTCTAAACAAGGAAACCAAATGAATCCAACACAAACAGATGCTTCGACTACTGCTGCTTGGCACCCCAGAAGAAAAGAAGAAAACTCCCCGCCATGATGATTGCTCCCTTGCTTTCCTTTCAGCAAGGTGCCGTCATGTCGACCAATAGCTTCTTCCTGCTCTGCCTCTATCTCTAGCTGCTGACGATGTTGGCCCACTCAAATCCAATGACTCCCGAAACTCTTGTACTTCTGGCTTCCGGGGACATACCGGACCACTCGATTCAAGTGATCGTAATTCAGGGAATGTGCTAAAACATGGGATAGAATTCTCTTCAGTGCTCCTCCTCCCGCTCATCCAGCCACCCCGTTATGTGTCATCTGTCCATCCTCCCAACCATCTGCCCAGCAAAGGCCTGAACAAAGGTTTAGAACTCTTGCATGCTCTGACCTGTGGGCAAAGGACTCCGGGTCAGGATGTTTGCCCGAGTTCGTTCTTTCTGTCGTCGTGTTTGCATTCGCACAACAAAACCCACAATAACAATCTCGAATGAAGGTGCCAAGACAAAGTCTTTCCTTCTCGCCGCATGTAGATGTACACTTTTTCATTACTGCATGATTTCTTCCTTCATGTTTCTTCGTCTGTAATCCTAGCTTCAATAACTAAAACACCTCGGTCCCTCTGGAGTCGTTTACTGATTGATTAACTGATTCGATGATTGATGGAGTATTGTCTTCCTCCCAGTAGATACACACGGGCCAACCGTCCAGTCCTTTTGTATTTGCGATCACACCAGAACTTTAGAAGTTCGCACAATTTTGCCACTTGCTTAATAACAAAGTCAATGTGAACATTGGCATAAAACACGAAGAGTTTGAGATTCTTTTTTACACTGACAATCTACTGTGAGAGGGAATGCATTAAAAGGGGAAGAACAAGTTGCCCCCGTCGTCTGAAACCCCGTTTTTCCCGAAGGCATTGATAGTCAAAAAGCATTTGCGAACTTAATCGAGTTTGTTCGAATGACTCGGCACCTACTACCTTGTTACTTTTACATTTAAACTTTGATCTGTGGAAAGGTGTGGCTGTAAGGGGACGTGTGGGCAGCTTCCTTTTTTTGAGATACTTCTTGCAATATTTCCCGTTTCTCTTTTCTTTTTCCTTTGCTTCGCTTCTCCGTGTGTATCTTATCTGACTGGTTTGCATCCAAGAGGACATCAGGCACAGCTTCATCCACAGTGTGGCGTTAGATTGCCATTCAGTCAGAGACGTGCTGAAGCTGCGTTCAACGACAGCTGCGCAATGTTGCTTAAAAAAAAACACAAACACAAAGAAAACAACCCTTTGAAACACTTTGTGATATGTTTTGCTCCGCTATGAACAACCCTCCACAACCCGTACCCTCCTCACTGCCCTGTTGCACTTTTTCAACAAGTTTTTTTGTCATGTTTGTTTTTCTATATATATATATACTATATATAGAACCCCTTTTGTTCTTTAAAACTGGGAATGCTGATAAAACAAGTCGTAAAAGAAGAAGGATTTCTTGGATGATGTGATTCCAAAGACTTGTCCATTGCTGTAACTTTGTGTCAAAAGCTCCTCACAGACCGCCACCTTGTAGCGGGCCGTGTGACGGCGGCCGTTTTTTAACGTCTCCACAAAGCGGCAATCCAGTTCAGTTCGGCCGGAGATGCAAAGTGACGACGGCGACTAATGTGGCTCTGCAGTTCGTGTTCTCAGAAGAAGGAGGAGACGAAGGTGAGGAGGAGGATAAGAGAAAGACGAGAGGAGAGAGAAGAGAGGCTGATCTGATTGGTCAGGCCGCAGATCCGGAGATCGGAGGCGGGGTGGCGGGGGACGGGGAAGGGGCGATCCGGGTTGTCATGGGAAACGCTGTCAGAGGAAGTGGTCGCTCATCATCTTGATGAATTCTGGCACCTTGGACCTTGAGAGGCAAAGAGGAAACAAAAGAATAGGGGTCGGTTAGGGGTCACAAGTACTCGCACAAAAACCTTTTAAAAAAAGCAGTTCACGGTTCCTGCTCGACACTATGGGTCTCATGGCAATCGGCTATATATAATATATAAAGTGGATGTATTTTCAAATCCTCTGGCGACCATGAATATTCACAGCAAATCCCATTAGAGTCTGGTTGGTAATACTTAAAGGGACAGTGTGTAGGATTTGGCGGCTACTTTTGGTTGGTCCTTATGGCGGTGCAACGTGGCGGTGCAGAGGATTAACAAATGTATCGTTGAACTATGGTATAGCGCGACAGCGCAAAATGATTTCCCAGCATCATTTCTTCCCCGGAGTCCTTCTGACTTCACGTCTCATGGGGTCATCGGACCCTATGAGACGGCATAGATCCCATCTGCTGATGGACCATTGATGGTTGGATCGTGAGTTCCTGACACCTGCTGTGCCGCTGCCCTGCTGGGACTCCGCCCACTCCTCCACTCGGGAGGTCTCCAAACTCTCCATCGTGGAATATGCCTAAATATGAACTATTGATAAACTCTGTCAGATTCCTTGAATGTATTTTAACTCTAAATCTGTCCTTCTGGTCACATTACATCTATTGCATCTGTCCATCCTGGAGAGGGATCCTCCTCTGTTGCTCTCCTGAAGGTTTCTTCCCTTTTCCCCCCCTGAAGGGTCATTTGGGAGTTTTTCCTGGTCCGATGTGAGGTTTTGGGGCAGGGATGTCTATGTGTACAGATTGTAAAGTACTCTGAGGCAAATTGGTAATTTGTGAAACTGGGCTATACAAATAAACTGAATTTAATTTAATTGAATTGTAAGGGGGGGGGGGGGGGGGGGTGACCGAGCTGTGAGGGGCTTGGTCTTAACTCTTCAAAATAATTTTCATTTTTAAGAAGCAAAGTGGCTTTAAAATATTTTGGAACCAGATACATCTGTATGTATTTAATAATCCGATGTGAGGTCCTGGGACAGGGACGTCGTATGTGTACAGATTGTAAAGCCCTCTGAGTAAAACTTGTAATTTGTGATTTTGGGCGATATAAACTGAATTTAATCAAAAAGAACACAAAACCCCCACATTATCTCATGAAGAAAAGCCATGACTACACTTCTTTCACTGTTAAGCTTCTGCAGATAAAAACTCTGACTGCTTTTGGTCCCTCCAGCTGCTTATCAAGGACCTTTGGTACGTCACGACGACAGAACACTGAGGAACAAGCTCGATGACACCGTTGACCTGCTCCACGACCCGACATGCAACAGGTACATCGTGAATGTTCCAAACGTTGCAGAACAAAGAACAGCGACAGACATCAGAATCACACCGACTGACAATCTGTTGTTCCAATGTACCCAGACCACACAGA
Source organism: Liparis tanakae (assembly GCA_036178185.1). Lineage (NCBI taxonomy): Eukaryota > Metazoa > Chordata > Actinopteri > Perciformes > Liparidae > Liparis > Liparis tanakae. The sequence continues at coordinate 8,614,937 of CM070090.1, read as the reverse complement.
CACTCCAGTGGTGGTCTCTGATTTGATTAACATGGAACGACTTCAATGGCTTTTGGTCTACTTGTTGTCTGGGTCCATTTTAACCCTTTGTTTTCTCCCCTGCAAAGGAGTGACAGTAAAGATGATAAAAACAAAGTCAAAAGGCAAAAAAAGAGTATATTTAAAAAAATGTTTGGTCTGAAATGGTTACCGATGACAAGACTAATTTAAACTGGCTATTATCTTACACTTTTACGTAAATATATGTTTGAATGAAGGAATCGTGTTTTATACTTTTATTCTCAAATACACACCAAATAGGAAGCTTTGTTTCCTTTATCATTATTTTCTTGACCACCTTAGTGGTTCTATAGCCAATACATATATTTTGGTTTGGTGCTTATAAATAGATACAACACATCTTTAAAGACATATTTTTGTTACTCTAATTCTGTTCTGTAAAGTTCAGACATCATGACTAATTCAAACTTTGCCACCGTTTACTTTGCAGGGGATTTACAAGCAGATTGCTTGAAGTTTCTGGACTGGTTTCTGAATTCCGATCATTTTGGTTTTAAATTAAAGGTTCAACCTCAGATAAGTGTAAAAGTGAAATTTCCCACACATTCGGGGGGGGGGGGGGGGGGTTTACATTTGTCCCAGGGGGTTCGATGCGTCGCCCATGGCGTGGTGCGCGGCGGCCAGTGAGAGGGGACCCCCGTCCGATGACACGGAGACCTTCTCTTCCTCGCGGCGCTTCAGACAGGCCGCCTTGGGGTTCAGGTTCCGCTCTGGACCGATGGAGAGAAAGAGGGAGGGAGAGAGAAAGAGAGAGGGGAGATTAATATAATTTCTGGTTTGTGTTTTTTAGTGAGCTCTTTCTTTGTGTTGGGTCACGACACAAGTAGTTAGACTAAAGCCAATAAAAGCCCAAAACTTCAGCCAGGTTGAACACATTCAACAGGTGCCACTGCCGCCCTCTACTGGAGCTCTTGTTGTACTACATATGCACTTCAGATGGCACTTAAATAGCTTTTATTATGGTACTTTTGTAGTTTGACTATGTTGAGGAAATGTTACTTTCTGTATTCTTGTTGTTCTTAGTTTGTACTCTAGGTTGAAATGGACGTATTGTAAGTCACTTTGGATAAAAGTGTCTGCTAAATGACATGTAATGTAATGTAATATGCAGGAAATGTATATTTAACCTCATGAGCCTGGATTTCCATCTTAAATTCCCCTCAAAGTAACTTAATAATTTGAATAAAGGGATTTTTTTTTACAATATGTATGGAGATTTTTTAATATAAAACTATTACAAGTCTTCAAGATCCCACATGCCACTGCAGCTACAGTCACTTATTGCATACACAATAGAACAGAAATAAATCTCCCATATGACCACATCCTTATGACTGAGGCCGAGTTCTGAAGTTAAAGTTAAGAGTTTTCCTTCACGACCGACGAGATGAACCAGGCTCGTTATTTGTTTGTGTGTTTTTGTCCAATCGCATTAAACCGACCTCGGACTTGCTGCTCCAGGCTGAGGATGACGGCCACGGCCTGGTGCAGGATCAGTAACTTGGTCTGAGGCTTGTCGCTCTTCAGGTGCAGCTGCACCATCTTGCCGAGCTCCTTGAACGCCTCGTTGATGTCTCGGACCCGAAGACGCTCCCGCGCGTTGTTCGCCATCCGCCGTTCCCGCTCTCGCTCCATCTTCTGCTCCGGAGACAGGTCCTCGTCGTCGTTGTTGCTACGGTGACCAATGAGAGGGGATGGGGCGTGGTAGGAGAGGAAAGAGGAAATAGGAAAGAGGAAAGATTTAAGGATGGAAGTTCTTCTTTTTTTTCTCAAGAGATGATTCATTCTGAGTGAAATACACCACAGGGAGCAGGGCTGGGAAATGTCCACGGTTGATCGTCTACACTCTACACGGAGAGTGAAAACACACCAACCATTACGGGAAGAGGCGGATCAACTCTCGGACAAATGGACAGACAAATGATATTATAGTCCAAACATCCATCCAAAACGGTTTCTTGTGTCATACCAAGAGCCGTTTTGGATGGATGTTTGGACTATAATATCATTTGTAGTGCAGAATTTACATGAATGAACTATCCAACAACCGCTTAAATCCTGTTATCTTAATCCTGTCAACGACTTCATTTCAATTGAGAAGAAGAAGAGCGGCTCCTGCTTTCTCTGTTTTTTTTTTTTTTAAATTGGAATTTAAATTTAACCAGAAAATAAAAATCATTGACTTTGTACTAATCTGATAGTCAGAAACAGGCGAACATCAAAATAAAGATTTACCAATATGTAAAAATCCAGACAAGAAAAAGCTCATCAATAGACTGCTATAGGCAGTCAGCAGTTTTCCCTTTTAAGTGCTGAAATGTGTGTTTTCTTCCCCGAATTGGCACCATTAACATGAAACGTGTGCGGGCCGCGTTCATGTCAACAAGGTCTACTAGATCACATGACGGTACGTTTCCAAACCCATCATGGGCGACATTTCCCTTTTCTATATCATCAAACTATTTGCATCATCATCACGACCCATCATGATGTGTATAATATTTGAGTTTGGGATCCAGATGTTTCGGATGCTCCTCCCTCAATGGAGGGGTGAAGGCTGCTCAGCTGTTTCCAGGATGGCAAATAAACACTGTGACCAACGCTGATCATACTTCAAATGTCATGAGTGGGTTTTATACATGCCTTTACAATATGTCTAAAAAAAGAGTATTTTTCTCGCTTAAAAAAAGCAAGAATCCTCATTACATTGGCCAATGCTTGGTTCTGTGTGGGGGTTTAGCAGAAGGACTACATTGGCCCTCTCCAAGTCTTCCATGTTTCCGTGGGTGTTTATTCCCATGCTCTGGATGTGAGGCAGCACTTTTTGGGGAATATTGACTGTGGGCTCTCCTCTGTTGTGTGAGAAACAGTTAAAACCCGTCTCAAGACCAAGAAGAGACTGAACCGGTCCGCCCCGGGAACCGCATGTTCACCAGAAACATCTCTTTGTAGCAACACTTACAGTTTCCTTTGATCAAGTAACCTCAAACCAACGTGTACATGTTTCAACAAACACAAGAGAGATGCCTGGTGGACATTACGCAGACAAGAAGAAGTCTCTGTATTCATTGATGTATTTCGCTGCTTCTCATCACACTTGGTCACTTCAACAAAGTCCAGAGGCTGGTTCCCAAAACAGCCACAGCTGACAGTCCTTCCTCTTGTCCTCTCGCTGAAAAAGAACTACGAGATACTGTTTATTTTTTCTTTGCCTTTACAACAGCAATTGGCCTCAGCTGAACACTGATTTGTGTTAGAAGAAATAGTTGTATAATAAATTAAAAGTCTATGAATCTCTATCCTCGCCCGAGCCACAGATGGTCACATTAGTTGGTACTAAACTCAACATCGTGACCACTTCCTGTCTCCTGGAGGGCTTCGTCTACAGAGGACATTTTGAACGGAGGAAGTTCTCCGGGCGCTTTGGTGTTTTGGGTTCAATGGGGTTTGATGGAAGTGAATGTCTGCGAGGCGCCTGAACCTAAGATCTTCACCTCTCAATTGATTTCAGGTCCTTGCTGTCGCCGTCGTCCTTCTTGTTGTCCAGGGACTTTGGGTCCTGCAGGAGGTTTTCGTCCCCCTCGTCTTCCGACTTGATCTCCGAGCTGATGGAGGAGGTGCTCTGGCCCTGAAGGCCTCCAGACAGCGCTGCAGGAGGAAGGAGAGGAAGGGGGTTAGAGTGGGGACATAGATCAATGCAATATATATAAGTGTATATATATATATATATATATATATATATATATATATATATGTGTATATATATATGTGTATACGACCACTCTGCAACGTTCCCGACAAGTGGACTTCAACACTTTATAGAAAATGTACATATTGATGTCCTAGTTATTGTCCTAAAAAAAGGATTTGTGAAGGTTACGGCTGTTTCAACTTGAGTGAACGATCCAGGACCATCTCGCCCGGCAACAGCATCGGTCATTTCCTCAAAACGCCCAAAGTAAGCAACTTTTTTTTAATGTTTTCCTGACAAGCGACCAAGAACAATTACTCTGCTCCCGAAGCATCACAGGAGGAAAGGAAGCCCAGGAGGCAACCGAGTGAGGAGGGACATGGAGGTTGGAATTGGGGAGAAACAACAAGAACTAATCTAAAAACTGGTGATATTTCATCGAAATCACTTCATTCTATAGGTCTCAGTAAACTGTTACACAGATGGGAAGCCGGGCTGAGAGTCAACTGTGAACAGCTTTGACTGAACACACAGAGGGAGGCTGTCAGGAGAGATTGTACTCATGTAAATATGTATAGCATGTGGAACCTTGTTTCACAATATTGGTAACAGACAAAAATGTTGGATGGATTAAATAGATATTTTTAAATATTTTTTTTCTTTTTCTTTGATTTATGGCATAATAACTATGCTCTACTGCAGAAAGAGACATTTTAAGGTTTTCCTGACTTCTGACTAGGTGTTGCTGTTTCAGGCCTCTATTGGATTGGAGTCGGCATATCGATCATGTCTGAGGGTAGCATCCCCCCCCCCCCCACTCGCCCCCCACTCTCCATTCGCATCCCATAAGTGACGACAACACAGCGCTGCACATCCTCCGACCGCGCCAGCGGCATCTCAATACGACCTCCATGCCTACTATTTCATATTCATAATTTCATATTCATTGAATGTGTTGTAACTGTTACACATTACATCTATTGCTTCTGTACATTGGGGAAGAGGGATCCTCCTCTGCTGCTCTCCTGAAGGTTTCTTCCCTTTTTTTCCCTATTTTTGTGGGGAGTTTTCCTGATCCGATGTGAGGTGAAAGGTCAGGGATGTCGTATGTGTACAGATTGTAAAGCCCTCTGAGGAAAATGTGTTATTTGTGATTTGGGGCTATACAAAATAAACTTGAATTGAATTGACTGCAACTAATTTAAACCATCATAATTATTCGGATAAAAACGGCTAATTCGGGTAAGCTGTGGTTAAAAAAATCAATGAATAAATAGAACACGCAAGTTGTTGCAGCATGGCGCCCGCGTGAGCACAGCGCATTCACAAGGCGACCTCCAGGACGGCGGCGTTGGGAGAGCCTCCGTGACCTCCGTGTTCCGCTCTCCTCGGCGGAACACAGCGGTCTTTATTTGACGTCTGTATGGATGCGTCGCTGGGATGCTGCCAACTTCTCAGTCGACAGAAAACACTCCGCTCTGTTCCCACACACACACACACACACACACACACACACACACACACACACACACACACACACACACACACACACACACACACACACACACACACACACACACACACACACACACACACACAACCAACCATCGGCCATTTTGAATCTCCGTCTGGCTGACTGGAGGCATTTTGTCTGCCGCTCTGAGTGACGGCCTGTGTCTGGTTTGTGTGCCAGCGTCTCTTTCCACACAATAACTGCGTGTTTGTGCACAAATAGCTGCATTAAAAAAAAGAAAAAAAGTCTTTAAACTGTGAAAAGCTTTTCAGTGCCTCCAGTGTCTGACTGAACCCAGACAGACACTGGAGGAGACTTGGTGTGTGTGTGTGTGTGTGTGTGTGTGCACATACTAACTCCAGAAATGAATTCTGAGGTTTGTTTCCCTCTGTAAAAAGTGACAAAATTAAGTAACCCAAAGATGCAGACTAAATTGACTTGTTTTTGAATGTGCTTGCGTCCCACAATGCATTGCAGCAAGTGAGTGGAGGAGCTGCTCCAATCTGCAAGTTACAACCCTGAAAGCCAATTGGAAAGATGGCGATTTTTTTCTAGCTGCTATGTATTTTTACACTTTTTTATAAGTCACCTAAAATAAAAAAATACGATCCATAAGCGTGATGATAGTTGTTTGGTCACTGTCAATCAAATCCGGTCAAACCACACCCACATGATCACAGATTAGTTTGAGTTTTTGACTGTTAAACTCAACAGATATGACTTAAAGATGCATCTTTGAAGATGATGCAGTCAACAATAATCATTGTTGTTGAGGCCAAGTTTTCAGGGGGTTTAAAGTATATATTTTGGTTATGGTTGTAGAACAGCTGCGGGCAGAAAAAAAGAAGAAAAAAAGCTATATTTAATGTACAATTTTCCTTCCTCTTTCTTTTAATAGGTTTAATATGGCTTCCCCTAAAAGTGACACATAAAGTCGTCCAAACGTTGGAGTACATTGATTTCTAGTTCATTGAAAAGAAGAACAAAAAGAGAGAGAGAAGGGCACACAACACGTATCTGATGATTTCTCACCTCGTGAATCACGATGAGCTGCCGACGCTTCGTGCTCGCTACATTTTGAGGGCGAACTGACACTTTAAATGAAGTTGGTAATATAAAAACTCACTAATCACTAGAGGAAAATAGAATAAATCAACCAACCTGCTAAGTTTGAAAGAGGGTGTAAAATATATTGAATGTCATATGAATATAAACACAATTTCCTATGGATAAAATATAACTGTTCGCTGTTTTATAATTATTTTGAAATGAATATCGGGAGAGGAGGAAACCACAGTGTTTGTTGCCAACACCATTTTAATGCCCTCTATTTACAGCTTCTGCACACACATTCAACTGTGTGTGTGTGTGTGTGTGTGTGTGTGTGTGTTCTCTCTCTCTCACCTCATTACACACACTTGGCTCCGGCTGCCGCTCACTAAACTTTCCCTGCCAGCAGACTCATTTTCAGCCTTTAAAAAAACGAGCTCAGGGCTAATTTTCTGCGCAGCGCACTCATATACACTTCCCCTCCTCCAAATTTATATTACATATATTTATATTTATTTAAACCCCTCGTTAGGTTTTTCTTTTTTTTCACAGTTGGGGTGGTGAAGTTGAGACCCGACTCCACAACTTTATGATCCTTGTTCTCAATGGTTTCCTTAATTCTTCTCCTCTTTCTGGTCATTTAATTATTTTTTTGTACCATATGTTTCTCTTATTTTTTCTCCAGTTCCTTTTCATCTTCTTTGCTTTGTATCTTTCTCTCCATTTGTTTTCCCTCTTTTACATTTCTTTCTTCCCTCTTTGTTCTACATTTTCTTTTTCTCGCCCTTTCAGGTTCCTCTTCATCTCCTTTTTTTTGCTTCCTCTTCCTCAGTCTTTACTTCATCACCATTATCAATGTTATGCTATTAAGTGGGCTTGGAAATGGTGAGTGCATGATAGGATACCAGTAGGGGTGCTTACATGGGAGCACACGCGTGCAACGAAAACAACAGATGCTGATTCAGCGACTGTTTGTTTGTCTCCGCCGTCGCCGTTCACTCCCTCACAAATGACGGACACATGGATGTTGTTGCCCCCCCACCCCCCACCCCCCCACCCCCATGCAAAGGCTTAATTAACAGATGTCGGTATGAAGAAGTAACAAACAAAGAAGGAGAACAACGTCCTATTCTCCTATTCTTAGTGTGTTTCTGTCGCCGATTGTTTTAAGAAGTAGGGGGTGGGGGGGGGGGGGGGTCTTACCGCGGTACTGGTCGGACTGGTTGAGGTCCGGCGACGTGGCCGACTGAACTGGCAGCTGAGGCCCCGGCCCCTGACCCGCCATCGAGTGTCCGCCGCGCAGAGCGCCCACGCCGCTGCCGTCGTCTCTGTGAGAGCCCCCCTGGAAAAGAAGAGAGAGAGGTGACATGGTTAGGGTTTTTAATTCTTATTTATTATTTTAAAAAGCTCTGATTCTAACTTTGGAAGTGATCTGAACTCCCTAGCACTGATATTAGGTTGTGTCGTGACAATGTTGTTAATGGCAGTTTTGGTAAAAGGGTCATTTAAGAAACTGTCGGCCTTCTCGACCTTGACCGTGGCTCTCAGCCCAAAGCCCACTGCTGCCTCCCGAAAACAGCTGCATGGCGGCTGCAGTTTATTTTTTACAAAACATTAGTTGGGGGATATTTTCAGCAGAATATTAATACACATTTGGTGCTCCAGTGATTGTTGTCAGCGGGACAAAACTTCCAAACCGAATGCTTCCCAGAGGATGGATGAGACAAGCGTGGAGAGAAGATGAAGAGATGGATGCACTCCGCACAAGGGTTTGTTTTAACTTGTGTCCCCTCGGTAAAGACGAGTCCCATAATTACTCCCATAAAATATATAAATGATGTATTATTTATCCAGCTTGGTTTTTGCATGTTGTCTCTTTTCACTGTTTGTATTGTAAAAAAATAAACGTACGCTTTGTATTTTTCTAAATCTTATTGTTCCTTATTGCACTTTAAGCCAATAGAATGTTACGAGAACCAATTCCCAATCCTAATGTGAGAACACCAGAGGAGGGGAAGACAAATCTCACTCTTCAGTGCCGCAAAACTTAAATTAGCAAATTAGACGGTCATAAAAACCAACAGCGGAAAATCGATCCAACTCTGGAATAGTCCACATAAAGTTCTTTCTACCTCCTCCAGATGTTGTAGTTCTGTAATTGGCCTGTGGATGGCAGCCTCTGCCTTTCTAAGACGCTCATCTCTATCTGAAACTAACTCTCTACTAACTCAGGTGGGTACTTTTCTCATCTATACTGCCTCTACGTGTGTGTGCGTGTGTGTGTGTGTGTGTGTGTGTGTGTGTGTGTGTGTGTGTGTGTGTGTCTCAGTCCAGGTTCATATCTGCATGTCTGACATGTATATTTATATTTTTAGAACTTTTCTCCTCCTTTTTGGTTCTCCAGTGTGTCTTCTTGTATGTCATGTGTGTTATCATGAAAATACTGTAGGGCTCCATGTGTGTGTGTGTGTGCTTGGCTGAATCCTATCCATCTGTCTGCCACACACACACGCACGCACACACACACACACACACACACACACACACACACACACACACACACACACACACACACACACAACAGGACAACAACTGACAATTATCTTAATGCCCATATGTTTAATTGTGGGATTTCTAATTCCCAGAGCACCCAGCAGCTTCCAGCAGGGACTCGCTGTTTTGGCACACAATGGGCTCTCTTCATGTGTGTGTGTGTGTGTGTGTGTGTGTGTGTGTGTGTGTGTGTGTGTGTGTGTGTGTGTGCGTGTGTGAGTGAGACGCTAGCTTTCTAACGGCGTCCTGCGGTTCAGAATAGTCTCCCTCTCTCTCTCACACTTCTTTTCCTGGGCTCTTTGCTTTGAACATGTCAGCAGGACACTGGCCGGATACAAATATTAATAAATCTATTTCCGTATAAGCTGGTAAATAAATGTTTATGTTAATAAAGGTTTTAAAAGGAGTAAGCCAAATGGCAGTGAAGGCTTTAATGGTGTGAAAGAGGGTTCTGGTTATTTTGCTCAAACCCAATAAATCATTCATGAACTATGGGTCAGTGGGTAGCAGGTCTGTCTTTCAATCAGCGGGTTGGAGGTTCAATCTCCCCTCTAGTCAAAGTGTCCTTGAGCAAGACACTTATCCCTGAATTGCTGCGTGTACGGTGTATGAATGTAACAGGATTGTAAGTCACTTTGTATAAAAGCGTCAGCTAAATGGCGTGTAATGTAACTGAAGACACACTTTGAGATGGTGAAAGTTGTAAGATGAAAACACAGATGCCTGTCAATCACCGTGTAGCCCGCCCTAAAGCATACTCTGCTTTATGGTCTATTTGATTCTAAATGGACCATAATTTACTAAATGAACCTCACGCTGTATTGACGAAGACTTGAAACTAGAGATTGAGACCATAAACTCATTTTTACAATGTTTACTGAGGGAACAAATCAAAAGAGAAGCAGAGCCATTTCCCCATAGACTTCTATACAACCGGAGGAGTCTCCCCCTGATGGCCACTAGGAAGGATGCAGTTGTAAGTGTAGGTTGCCGCTTGTTCCTACTTGCCAAAACATGTTTTCTACATTACCCACAATGCAACGTGGTTGGGAAATGTAGGTGTGTTAAGCTAGTAACTTATCCTTGAACTGCTTTTTATATTTTATATATATATACAGTATATACATTTAAAAAATAATAATAATAGTATATAATTTAGGGATGCACCGATCTGATCGGCGCCGATCCATATCGGCCGATATTGCCATGATCGGTTTTGATCGGCGTTCTCAAAACGGCCGATCATAACCGATCGATCAGATGACGTCACATCTGCGAGAAATACTATCAGAGACGTTCCAGTCGCCGCGCGCCGCAACTGAGACGGAGCGCCCGCCGAGTGCCGCAGAGTGAGAGGTCCCTCGCGGCGCCCTGTCCCCCGAGCTGAATCTCTGGGTCAACTCACCGACACTCACATGTCTGACCCTATAGACTGATGCTCACGCTACACGCGTTCGATCGGAAGCGCGCGAGGGTTTTCATAAAGTTACCCGCTAACTTTATGAAAACCCTCGCTCGCTCCTGATCGAGTTCTGTTAGCGGAAGGATTCACGTGACACAACATCAGGTTTTGCAAAGATAGCGGAAAGAGCCACGTGAAACAACATCCGTTTTTCAAAATAAGATGTTGACAAATCATACACAAACATATACAAGTAAACAATGAACTGATTTTGTATATTAATAGATCGTTTCTGAGATTTAGCTTGAATTATGCTAACATTAAAACATTGTTACTGTACCAAGGAAGAGTTTATAAAAATAAGTCAGACTTTTGTATGTTAAAAAAGTCCTGTATATAGATTTCCCCAAGAGTTCCAGGAAATGAATAATGCAGATGTGTTCCATATATATCTGAAATCAATCCACTACAATAGCAATCAAACAATTGTAATGTATAAATTAGGACAGTTTTCAAAGTAAAAGTCCTAAATGTTTAAAGAAATCTGTAATTTCTTTAATGTTTGAGGTGCTTTAGATGTGTATTTCCTCATAGTCCGAGGCAATAATGCTACACAATACATATAATGCTTCAATCGACACCGTAATTGGTATTATGGGATCGGCAGATACTATTTCAGTGATCGGTGATCGGTGATCGGTATTATCGGTGATCGGCTGACACTGATTTCAGTGATCGGTGATCGGTGATCGGCCCAAAAAACCTGATCGGTGCATCTCTAATATAATTCAATTCAATTCAGTTCATTTTCACAAATTATTTTTTCTGAAAAGGTGATACACATTTCTAGACTATATATCGATACGGTCTTTGAACTGAGTTTTTTTTCTTTTGGTAACTCTGTGAATACTTTCAGAATATTAAATATTCACATTGGGAGCAGATATTCACTGAAATATATCCACATACATTTATCTGATGTATTGGATGATAACCAAAGTATAAACAAAGTTTGGGGCTGGGCAGCTAATAACAGAAATCACATTTTGTCTACAAAACTACCCTGTATTGTGTGTGTGTGTGTGTTTCCAACTGAACGTCTATCCATCCGTACATCTGTTTGCTACCTTATTTATTATTTGCCTTGTCTTTCTTTCCGTCTTTTCGTTCCGTTCTCTGCCTTTCATCAGTGCCCCGATTCCCAAATGTGAAATGGCAGCAGCGAGGGAGACGAGGAAAGGGTGCGTACATTTTTAATGGCAGGGGAGGGGGGGAGGGGGGGGGATTTGGGATTTTTAATGAACCTTCCCTCTTTCTTCCTTCACTCAGTGCAATGAGGAGGGAGATCAGGGAGACAGACGTAAGTAACAAATATAAATAAATGATAAATTACACCGAGGCCACGCCCACTTTACCCCGCCCGCCCTCAGGTTCAAGACCTCCGACTGGATGACAGATACATTCAGCATTGTGTCAGCCCGCGAAGAAAAAACAACAATAA